>JABFQE010000010.1:0-14124 GCA_022816985.1 Scelio sp. ZL-2020 | reverse complement strand
AAATAAAAACATGTGTTTCAGGAAAATGACAAAATTATTAAATCTGGTGATGAATTATTACGATAAATAAATACATAATTAAATTTCTTAAATTTTGATGAGGACTAGATAAATTGATAATTGAAATTGAAAATTAATTGATCATATAATAATCATTGGCTAAATAAAAAATATTAATAATTTTTTTTTATGATACAAAACATTTGATAAACTCTTTCAATTGATAAATGCTAAACAAGTTTTGAGAATGATACTATCAAATTAATAAAACAAATCTTCATAACATTCATCAACATACAATAAAATTTAGATTAACACTAGCATTTCGATCATCAAGGGTCAAAACTGACCGAGAATCGACTACCTGCTTACGGACACTCCAGGCCCAAACAATAGAACATTGATAAGCAGACAATTTATTCAATTCAACATAAAATAAAAGCAGATAATTACCTATTAACTCTATTTTTATGATATAATGATTAAATATAAAACAAAATGAAGATTTGATAACTTAAACAAGTCATAATAAATTTAAAAAAAAAAATAATAAAAAATAAATAAATAAAATTACTAAATCAATTTCAATAAATTACAAGATTAATTCACTCAAATTCAATTACTAATCATTAATTTCTTACAGCGTACACTAATCCACGATATCTGTTTCAGAAAAATATAAATGTGTGAATCTACAAAATGTATCTTAAATGAGATTGAAATTCATTTCCAATTGACGACAATTTAATTCGTACTAACATCCAATATATTGTTGTTGATCATATATAAATATATATATATATCATAAATTCCTCTAGTACTTCAATTAATGTTTAGATATAAACTTATATTACAACTTTTAGTTTAATAGTTATAATTCTTGCTTACATTACTTATATTAATTTGATAACTTAGATTTAAATCTAATGGCTAAAGCTGCTTACTCATTCAATACTATTTACAAGCATTAAGATAGGACACTTTTGACAGAGTTCTCATCTTCGATAAACAGTTCTATAGATTAAACTACAAAATATAGTAATTTAATCTAAAAAGTGGGGGGCTGTTACGTTGTGTATAACATTGCACACAACGTTTTAGAAAAATATACAATGTACAAGTCATAAATCTTTAAAATACATCGCTTGTCATTCTTATCTATAAATGTATATTTTCTCTGACGAAAATATACAATTTATATTAACCATTCTACTAGGCTTGAAATTACAAGTACATTTTCTCTGACGAAAATATACTTTTATTTACATTTTTATGATAATCATAAAAATTGAGAAGAACCGTCTGGGCTTTTCCCGTATATTTGCCGAAGAGATAATCTCTTAAATCAACAGAAAATAGTTGAGTTCATACTTCGGCGGACAAACCTAGTCCCGCTCGCTCAGCGACGCCTATAGGCAGGCGCACTGCTCCCACTTTCTTAGTTTTAGGGTCTTACTGCCCTATGACTGGAAAACTGTAAAAAACAATGAGCTTGTTAACTCCCACAATTTTTCCTTTAAAACCCTTGACAGAGCAACGCTCTTCCTATTTTTTCCTTGGTCCGAATCCTAAGTAGCAGCAGCAGCAGTAAATATACAGTGAGTAATTTAGAACATTCTTATGTTTGTAATATCAAATGATAGATTTTTATGATATTTCATTTCTTGTAACTCCATTCTTTTATCGATTTTAATAAACATAATTACTTTTTTAATTAATATTATGATATATTTAGTTATTGAGTATGTTAATTCTTATGATATAATAAATTGTTAATTGTATAGTATTCTTGATCTCAATTCATTTCATAATCCTAACCTTAACTATGGTATTTAAAATTTTAAGGGTGTTAAAGCTTAGTTTTTAACGTCCTAAAACTTTGTTGCGTTCCAGGACGTAACAAAGCATTTAAAATTTGGCGCAGTCGACTCGGATTAATTTCTATTAATTAAGATAAATTCCGAATACTGTTATAAGATTGGTCGTTATTGAAATAAACATAAAATCTCTTTTATTCATTAAAAAGTGTCAAGTATGAAATCGTTTATATAAAAATGAATTTAATTGAAACAAATTACAAAAAATAAAAAGAAAAAATAAAAAACTAAATAATTTAATTTAAATATATTGAAAATTAAAAACATATAAGTACATATGATATTTTATAAAGAAATTTTTGAAACAATAGAGAAATAAAAATGTGGAAAATAAATACAAGATTAAAATTAAGAAGTCAAAGAAAGAAAAATTAAGTCAAGAAAAAATTTAAACAGAAGATTTAAATCAAGCTTGAATTTTAAAATAAAGTATAAATTAAATTTCGCTCCAAAAGTTAAAATTGAAATCACGAAAAATTGTAAAAAGATTGAAGAAATAAAATAACTGTTCATAACATTTTAACTACGGTCGTTTTAAAAAAAAAAAAAGTAATAATAAATTATAAAATTTGGAATTTCACTTACTTTATACTTGTGTTCTATATCTGGTTTTAGTTAAAACCCGCACTGTTTGATTAAATACTGATCAGATATGTGTATATATATAATTTTCTTGCGATAAGAGAGGATTGAGAGAGTCATCCCTACATATAGCATAGCAAATATTTATATATTCCTTTCCTTGATAAAATAGTAATTATTAAAATTTGGAAAATAAAAATCTTGATTTAAAAAAAAAACAATATTGAAACAACTTGCATTTCAAGATTCGATGATGCAAGATAAAGCTTAAAATTTAAAATCATGTAATTTCAAGTTTTAATTTTTAATCCTAATATACAACTGAAGATTGATTGATAATAACAAAATTAAATGTTCTAATCCAAATCCAACATTCTATTCTCATTGTTCGCATTATTATTTCTATAATTTGTATTATACTATAAAGCCTTTTATTATTAGAATCAATTTCTTAAGAAACTTATTTTTAACCATAACTAATTTTCAAAATGTCAGATGTCCGGTCGTTCATAGAAAATGAGCCAAAATTATAATGATAAAGTCATAACGCGTAAAATAATTCGTGATAATAATTTAGACCCTGATACCGTATTAATTAATCCAGACTCCGTTCCTAATCGCGGAAAAACTTTAGCTCGCACTCCCTGTAAACCGAATATCACTTTTTCTTCGCAAAACCCTCCGACTTGCGAACCTGAAATAGCCGCGGAAGCCGATAGTTCTATTTCACGATTACCATCACATTTAGAAATGCCAGAAACTTCGCAACTATTGTTTGAAATGGTTAATAGATTTGAGTTGAGATTAAGCGATGTATTACCATTAATTCCCTTTTTTACCGGCGAATCAGACGGAATTACATTCGACAATTTCGCCAACGGATGTAAAGATGCGAAAGCTGCACTCCCCGAGGCTGGAGAAATTGCTTTAGTTCGCGTTTTGAAAACTCGTTTAGGCGGGGACGCATTGAGAGAATTTAGAAATTTAGACGTGCGAACGATTGATGAATTTTTACTTTCTATGAGGAAAATTTATAGACCTCATGATGAAGTTGCAGTATTATGGGGCAAAGTAAGTAATCTCTGCAGGAAGTCAGGAGAATCTGTACAACAGTATCTCCATCGTGCTCAAGATTTAGGTCGATCTATATTAGATGCCATGAAGGTTCAAAATAATAATGTAGCTCTTACTGAAGCAGAAAGATCTTCCGTAGACAAGCAAGTCAGAAGATTTTTCCTTCGAGGTGTTGGCAGAGAAATCTCCAGAGATATAGGAAAAACTGACGTCACACTCAAGGCTGCTGGCTTACGGGCGATCGAGATTGATCGCGAGATACAAGAGCAAAAATTCATAGCTGAAAAGCAGAGATTAGATTTAAATATGTGCGCGTTATGTGAAAAAACAAATCACAAGGCAAAGAATTGTCCATTATTGAAAGGAATGCAGGAAATTACGATTGATTGTCAATTATATAATAAGTCGGGTCATGAAGCAAATAACTGCAGAGAAAATTTCTCCTGTTCCGCATGCAATCGAAAAGGTCACGTGGCCCGCGACTGTAGAATTAATAAATTTTGTCAAAAATGTAACCGCTCTGGGCATTCGACGAATGAATGTCGTAACGCGCGAAGGATTAATGTAGTTCGCGAAATCAAACAAGAATGTCAAATTTGCAATTCCGATAAACATTCTGCAAAATTTTGCCCAAAGTTTTTGGCACTCTCAAAATCTAAAAACACGTTTAATCGTTCACGGGAAACACCCACATTCCACGAAAATTGGAGAACAGAACCTCGTAACGCGTCTCCGATATGTCGGTATTGCAGAAATTTGGGACATACAATAGATAAATGCGAAAGAAGAATTTATGCAAATTCTAGAAATTGGGGAAACGGACAAACCCTCCCCAGGAATTCAGGGGAGGATCGAAACAATTCAAATACTCGACCGATCAATCAATTTGTTACCAAACCCCAATCAAATTAACGGTGAATAACGATGCCCCTATAATCGAAATCAATTTAGACGAAAAAATTGATTTACTTCTAGATACCGGCGCGGGACCTAATCTGATAAAAGAAAAATATTTAGGCGTAAATAATAAAATTGATCGAACCGAAATTTTAAAACTCAGCGGAATAACGACTCAAAATATTCTTACCCTGGGGAAAATTAAAATAAAAATCTGTGACATAGACACGATTTTTCATGTGGTCCCGAATAATTTTATTCTAGATCAAGGAGGGATTTTGGGATCTGAATTTTTGATAAACATAATGCTAAAATTAATTACGAAAAAAGGCAATTAGAGTTGAGAAACGAAAATATCCCTTTTAAATATTCTAATCTCATTAGAATATCTCCAAGAGACAGGCGTGTTGTGCGCGTTAAATTAAAGGCAACTCATTTATACCACGGTTACGTTCCACGCTATAATTTTTATGATAACATTTTTATGGGAGAAGCAGTAGTCTTGAATGATAATGGTTATTCTAATCTTATTTTATATAATCTAACAAACGATGAAAAATCTGTTAAATTACCAACATTAAATTTGGAAGAGATAGAAATGTATAAATCAAATTCGAATATAATAGAAGATCAAATTCCTTTAGATTCTCCTAAAAGATTATCGGGTAGGCGAAAAAGAACATTAGTTAAAAAGTGCAAAATTATAACCCAGAGTGGAAGGTTTCAAGAAATTCTTAAACTGATAAATTTAGATCATTTGTCTGATAATGAAAAAGGGGAAGCATTACATCTGATAAGTCAAAGTGAAGATTTATTCCACTTACCTGGTGAAAAGCTTTCATGTACAGACGAAGTCTATCATGAAATAAATACTACCGATGATAGACCAATAAATATCAAGCAATATCGTTTTCCTCAGAATTTGAAAGATGAAATTCAACGCCAAGTTAAAGAACTATACGATAATGAAATAATTAAAGATTCTAAATCACCTTACAATACTCCACTCTGGATTGTACCAAAAAAACCTGATAGCGAAGGGAATAAACGTTGGCGTTTAGTTTTAGATTTTAGAAAGTTGAATGAAAAAACTTTTGGCGACTCCTACCCCATCCCGTGTATTCGCGAAATTTTTGATAAACTTGCGGGAGCAAAATATTTCAGCGTATTTGATTTAGCTTCAGGTTTTCATCAAATTAAAATGCATCCGCGTGACAGTCATAAAACAGCTTTTTCTTGTCCATCCTTAGGGCATTTTGAATTTCAAAGAATGTGTTTTGGTCTTCGCAATGCTCCTTCAACTTTTCAAAGATTGATGGACGTTGTATTATCAGGTTTACAAGATACCGAGTTATTCGTATATATGGATGACATCGTATTATTCGCGAAAAATTTATCGGAGCATAGGAATAAATATTTAAAATTAATAAACAGATTAAAGCAAGCAAATCTTAAACTTCAACCAGACAAATGCGAATTTTTGAGACGTGAAGTTTTGTATCTGGGACATATAATTTCTGAAAGAGGAATTGAACCTAACCCTAAGAAATTAGAATCTATTACAAAATTTCCCGTACCCAAGAAGGTCGTACATATACAAGAATTTTTAGGATTAACAGGATATTATAGAAGTTTTATTCATAAATTTTCCGAAATAGCTAAACCTTTGACCCGGTTATTAGAAAAAAAATCAGAATTTATTTGGACAGAAGAACAACAAATCGCGTTTGATACTTTGAAACAAAAACTTTGTGAAGCACCCGTTTTGAAATTCCCTGATTTTAATAAGCCGTTTGTTCTTACTACAGACGCTTCTAAATACGCTATCGGAGGTATTCTGAGCCAAGGCAAAATTGGCAAAGATCAGCCTATCTCATATGTATCAAGGTCCTTAAACACAGCTGAAAAGAACTATAGTACATATGAGAAAGAAGCGTTAGCAATTCTCTACTGCGTCCGCCAATTTCGACCCTACCTTTATGGTAGAAAGTTTACTGTTGTTACCGACCACAAACCATTAACTTGGATGCGTGATTCTAGAGATCCCACTTCTCGACTTACTCGGTGGCGATTGAAATTGGAGGAGTTCGATTTTACCGTTGAATATAAAGCAGGAAAGAAAAATGTTAATGCTGACGCTTTATCTAGAAATCCAATAGATAGAGACTTACATGAAAACGAATTAAAAAACGCGGTACAAGTTGTTCGAAGATCGGATCGATTGAAAATACCTACTCAAATAGGCAAACAATATCGTGAGGGCATAAAAAAGGAAAAATAAAAACAATTGCGTAAACTTGAAAGTTTTAAACTTGACAATCTAGATTCATCTAAAAAATTTAATACAAAATATAAATCCAAATCAAATTCTAAAATCAAATTATCCGGACCTTGCATGGCTGACGATTTATCCAGACCCAGCATGGCCGACGAATTATCCGGACCTTGCATGGCTGACGATTTATCCAGACCCAGCATGGCCGACGAATTGAGATTCAGAAATCTTAAAAATAATCCTATGAGATCGCATCCGGAAAATCCCGTAACCGACTCATCCAATATTTCTATGAGATCGCATCCGGAAAATCCCGTAACCGACTCATCCAATAATTTTATGAGATCGCATCCGGAAAATCGCGTAACCGACTCTTCCAATAATAATTCTATGAGATCGCATCCGCAAAATCCCGTAACCGACTCATTCAATAATTCTATGAGATCGCATCCGGAAAATCCCGTAACCGACTCATCTAATTTAAATAAAAATATTCATGATATAGAATTTGATATAGAATCAGAAGATGAAGATAATATAATAACTAAAATTTCAGAAAACATAAATGAAACGCGAGATCCGCTTTTTATTCAAAAAGATAATATTGTTTATTTTATAAATAATAAAGGTAAAATTTTAGATGATCAAAGCAAAGATTGTGCGAATAAAAAGGAAATAAATTTTGAGGATAATATTCTTTTCGGTAAAATAAAAAACATAAAATAAATAATAAACATCATTTTGGATTGTGTGTCCCTCATGAAGATTCTAACCTGACTTATAAAGAAACGTGGAACATTATTAGAACATCCTTTAGGAACTTATTTAATGTCATACAAATTCTCAAAATCGATCATTTTTCACTCGCGAAAATCGAAGAAACAAATGGGGTCAAGTGGTCCCAAATATTAAATTCTCTTAAAAACAAAACTAAATTCTTTAACATTAATATAACTATAAGTTTAAGCAATACGTATTCGCCACCGATAAATCAAAGATAAGAAATAATTCGCGAAAACCATTGTAGCGCGATAGGAGGTCATAAAGGGGTAACTAAGACATTCAATCGAATTAGGCAAAACTACTTTTGGGAAAATATGAAAACTGACATTGAGACATTCATTCAACAATGTTTGCAATGTAAATTAAAAAAATTAGTAAGAACCGGAACACGCCAACCAATGACTATATCTGATACCCCCGGAAGCGCGTACGAAAAAATAGCCTTGGATTTGGTAATAATTGATCTACATGTTTCCATTAAAAAATATCAGTGAATTGCTTTTATAAATTAATATTTCAAATATTATTAAATAAAATAATATAATTCATATATTTGTCTTAAAAATTTTTTTTATTTTTCAAAATTTCTTTATAACTGGATTTACTTTTGTTATGTTCATATTACCATCTGTTAATTAATACATTGTTTTCATTATAATAAAATATATTATATATAATTTTCACAATTTCAAATTCATTTTCGCATTCTCAATAGTTTATAATTATTTTAAATAGTTCATTATTTAGTATAAAATTTTATTAAATAATACACACGCCTTCGGTTCGTGCTGATTATATTTTTACAAATCAAAATAATTGCATGCCCTCGTTACGAAAAATATCGTATGTATTACTGGCTGGAACTAAGCAACTCGTGAAAAGTGTGAAGAATCGCACTCGACGTCGGCTCGTGCTGACGGCGTATCATTTTAACATTGTTTACCTAAGATTCTAAAATGAGAGATGACGGGGAGTGATAGAAAAACGAAGAGATAGATTTTACTTATTTTATTATAAAAACATAACTTAAACATATACAAAGCTCTTCTTAAATTGTGGATTATACATAAATTACATGTAAATTATATTATATTTTATTATATCTTATACAAATACATAAATGTGTGATTTATTGTACAAACATATTAAAATCCTATAGTACAAATATATACCAATATTCCTAAAATAAAACTTGTCGTCGTCATAATTTATTGCTTTCGGTGTACGCTGGATAGTTTTCAAGATAAGCACCTCCAGCACAGGATATATCATTTAATAACCACATGCATTGATATAATGTAAATAATCATCCATGTGTTCAGAATTATCAATTCTATTTGGACAGAAAAAAATTCTTGATTTAGTAATTGTATAAATAAATAAATAAACTTATATATATATATATATAACGTATAGTTTTAAAAATATAATTGAATAATCTTAATTATTAATATTAATTAAAACAATGTACTTAAATATTGAAATATCGCATTGCGCAGAAAAAAATAAGTAACTTCTTACATTATACAGATCATTTGTACAAGAATTGTTTACAATTTTTAAAAATTTTATTCTGATCCTGTTACGAAATTTAAAATAGGACTCTAGAAAATGTTACATTAAACTATTAAATATTTTAGATTCATGAATTTTATGTAATCAATCATATGAAAATTTATCAATATTTATAGCAAATATAACATGTTGGATATTAAAACAAAGCTCAAATCTATAATCAAATAATATGCATAGAATATTCTATGAATATTATTTTTATGGTAAATAATGTTCATAGAATATTAAATAATATTAAATAATATAAAATATTCTACGAATATTCTATGAATGTTATATGTCCGCTGTATATAATTTTCTATGAATATTAATTTAACGTTCCAGGAATATGAATTTAATGTTATTTTAACTTGAAAAAAAATTCAAAATTGTGTTCATGTGGGATTGGTTTTATATGTCGACCTCAAATTTGAAATCTACGTATATATATATAACATATATTTAAAGTATATAAGAGGTTGAAATATAAAAAACCATGACGAGAAAGACGGAATCCAAAATGATGACATTTGGGGCTTGGAAAATTATATTCATTGATATTCATCGAACATTCGTAGAATATTATATAGAGGGGACATATAGCATTCTACGAACATTCTAGGAATATTCATAGAACATTATTTAATATTAAATAATATGCTTAGAATATTATATATTATATTCTATGAATATTCATAGAATATTATTTAATATTAAATAATATTATTCGCTTATTGGGAATATAAATAATAATATTGCAAATAAATTTAAATTTATTATTCAGATTTAAATACGAAAATTTTTAAATTAAAAAAATTTACAAAAGAATTTACGATAAAGATTGATTGCAGAATATGTGCACAAATGAAAAACTGAATATCTTTAAAGCAATTACATAAATTAAAATATTAAGTAATAACCGACTTTAATCTTTTTGTATATATGTAATATAGACAATTGATTTAAAAATAAGAAATAAGTAGATATAGAATAAAATTACATCTTTCAAGAAAGCATTCCACCATATAATGAAAAAATCAGACAATTAAATAATCAAGCATTTTAAATAAAATTTAATTATATTTAGGTGCTTACATATGAGTGGGCGGTGGGACAACCGGATGGTGTTGACCTACTGGGTCTGGTGATGGCCCAGGAGAATATAATCCAGGTCCGTGCTGAACAACGCCTTGATCTACGCATTGGGGCAAGTCCATCCAGAGCAGCCGCTGCCTAAAATCTCCTTGTTGATGCCTCTGTTGTTTACCCAGGTACTCTCTTTTGACAGATTCGCCACATGAATGCGGAACCGCCGTACCAGCTTGTGTAGTTGGCTTGTGTATTCCTCCACTGGCTGTTCTCGTAGATCCCGCTTTAACGCAGCTACCACTTGGACTGTGGCTAGATATCTGTGACCCAAGTTGGGTCTGGTGATATGGCAATGTTGAACCGCCAACGTATCCCACATAGCCATTCGTGTAGCTATTTACTGGACTTGAGCTGCCACCACCCATATGATGGCTCATACCATATCTTGAATAGTCATATTGTTGATAGCCCGTTTGGTCGATCATGTATCCGTTTGGCATTGGATACGCGTCACGGGAAGGTTGACTTAGTTGTGAACCACTACTCCCAGTTTGGCGCTGAACCACCCCCAAGATTCCTTCCACACTCGGAACTCCACCGCCTAAGAATTTATTGTCCTTTTTCATAAGAGTTTTTGTCTTACGTCGTGGTCTGTATTTGTAGTCCGGGTGTTCCTTCATGTGCATGGTGAGAAGTCTTTTCGCCTCATCGATGAACGGCCGCTTTTCTGTCTCCGACAACAGCTTCCACTCTGTTGCCAGTCTCTTTGAAATCTCCGAATTGTGCATCTTCGGATTATCTTGAGCTATTTTACGCCGTCGACCGCGCGACCACACGATGAATGAATTCATGGGGCGTTTGACTCTTACCAGGTGATTATTTTGATTACTGGAATTATTATTGATGTTTTGAACATGGTGTTGAACAATACTTTGTTGTTGTTGTTGCTGTTGGTGTTGTTCTGCTTGTATAGCCATGTTGTGGTGTGGTTGTTGGTGGTGATGGGACAATTGTAATCCCAGACCTCCGGCTGTGGGTGGGCTTCCAGATAATGCCGGGCTATGTACAATGGAGCTTAGTGCTCCGTATGGAGAGTCTACTGCGAGATGGCCCATAGGAGACATTCCATGTTGTGGATGAGGAGGCATATTAGTATGAAATTTTCTTCCTTCCATCTCCGTCTCCAATCTAAGCATCTCTTGCCTGCTTACGTGCAGCTTGAGGAGCTTTAATAAACCGCGGTGAAACACACAAGGCACGGAAACAACTCGCACACACCTTACAGTCACTTTGTCCACACTATTGACTTCCGTTCGCTTGACAAGGACAAGCTGATTTTAGTTTCTAAAAATCCTGACAATTCGACCGAGTTAGACCTTCTACTTGGTGACAACCGTTCTGCCCGAAAGTTCGATACAATCTGAGCGTTACTTGCTTCTGTGACTTGCTATGAATAAAAAGGAACGCCCCTACGTCCCCACTCCTAGCATCTCCCTCCTCTTAAGCATGAACAGCCAGTGCTCTCAGATTTTTGGCTCGCTGTCCCTTTGCACACACACATACAGTAACGCCCTGTGCGTGAGCCTGACACGTTCGGAAGTTTCCGGCGAGCCCCGAAGCAAGCCGAAAGATTAAAAACGCCATTTACGCGCGAACAGTCACACACATTAGCACTTATACATGCGCGAACCCGTTAACAATCGGCTCAACGTCACTACTATATCCATCTCACAGTTTTGCGTGGGCTCTCTTTCTGGCTGAAATCGAACGTTAAAATTGCGCGTTGTTTGGCGCTTAAACGTTTTAATGCTAGTTTGAATACTCATTTCTAAATAATTTTGAAACCATTTATGATCTTTTAAAAATTATTTTTTATTTATTTGTCAAATAACATATACTCACATGTTAAACATGTATATGTACATTTATAAAAACAAATATGTACATGTATAAAAATACCTATATCATTAATCGCAATTTATATTCTTCAATGCGTTATTTAATTGTTTAATTATTTTGTTAATTTATACAAGCATGTATAAACATTCTTTCATGAAATTGATTTGAAATTGAATAATAATTCTGTAATGTAAAAAATTAAAATATATTAAAATATAATTAATTGCATTTATATATTTTCAGAATAGTTTTTATTTTTATTTGTAGGAAATACTGAACCATTAATAAAGCTAAGAGTAAAATTATTTTATTATATTAAACTATTTTCGTCAATTATTATAGGACTTTTTTATAATAAAACTTTTACAAATATTAACGTTTCGAAATTATTTATTTCTTCATCAGAATAAATATGTATGTTGTACAAATTTATGTCTCTATATATACAGTGTTTGAATTGTTAGGGTTTCATTTTTATATAAATTTGAAATTGTTTTTATGTTTGTTTATGATTTTATATAATTCAAAATATTATAAATAATTGTATATTGATTTTATATGATATTTACATTAGCATTAGTTTGTTATATAATTTAAGGATTTAATTTTAATTTAAGATTTTGTTATAATTAGAATTAAGTTTATCTAAATCTTGTTTTGAATTTATTGTTAATTTTTCTATTTTTTTAATGTGTAGCATTTCAGAATATTTTCTTTTCAAGTTATTTCTTTCATTATCTAAAATATCAAAATTATCAAAATCTATTTTATGTCTATTATTGTTTTTAATATGATTAGTTATAACATTATCTATATTATGATCTAAATTATGTCTATGTTCTTTAATTCTAGTTATAACATTTCTTTTTGTTTCGCCAATGTAAAATTTTCCACAATTGCATTTTAATTTATATACTACTCCTGTTTTATGTTCTTTTTTTATTTTATCTTTTCCATTTTTTATAATGTCATTTAATTTATATGGAATATTTTTGATAATTGTAAAATTATATTTTCTGAAAAGAATTTTCAATTCTCTGTCTATATTTTTGTAAAAAGGAAATTTAAACAATTTTTTATTTGGTTGTCTATTAATTTCTTTAATGTTATTTACATTTATTTGTTTATTATTTATATAAATTAATCTTTTGTTAATATATTTATTTGTTAATTCTATTGGGTATAAATTTTCTTTCAAAATATTTTTAACTATTTTTATGTTTTTTTCATGATATATTTTGTTTGATAATAATATTGCTTTATCTATTAGTTGATAAATCATTGATATTTTTTGGTGTAGTGGATGATTAGATATAAAATTAAGAATTCTACCAGTATAAGTACTTTTTTGAAACCAATTAGTTATTATTTTGTTATTTTTATTAAATATAGTAATATCAAGAAAATTAATTTGTTGGTTGTTTTCTATTTCGTATGTAAATTGTAAATTTTTATCAAAACTATTAAAAATGTTTAACGTATGTTGAATTTTTTGTTTTGGGATAATGCAAAATATATCATCTACAAATCTATTGTATAATTTAATATATTTTAATTTAGAAAAAATATATTGTTCAAAATCTCTCATAACTATGTCAGCAAAAATGGGTGATACTGTGCTACCCATAGGGCAACCTTTAATTTGTTGATACCATTTATCATTAAAAGAAAAATATGTATTATTAAAAATAAACTCAACAATATTGATGAATTCATTAAATGGTAAATTTAGTTTATCATTGAATCCTTTCCTCAATACTTTGTAGTTTTTTTCAATCGATTTAATTACTAGTTCTTTGGTTACGTTTGTAAATAGAGATATAACATCGAATGAAATCATGACGTAATCATCTTGTATATCTGTATTTTCAATTTTTTCTTTAAATTTGAATGAATTTATTACATTATATTTAGATTTTTCAATATTTTTTGAAATAAATTGTGAAATAAATTTTTCTAAATTGTATGTTGGAGAATTTATTGTAGAGACTATAGGTCTAAAACTTAGGGGTTGTTTATGAGTTTTTGGTACAGAATAAAATCTTGATAAGTTTCCATATGTTAAAAATATTTGGTCATATATATGTTTATCAA
>JABFQE010000009.1:0-14387 GCA_022816985.1 Scelio sp. ZL-2020 | reverse complement strand
TGTCTTCTTCCTGTTGTTGTTGAATAACTTGAAAATCTTTATCAAGGACTTGCATATCTAAAATAAAAAATAATAAAAATAAAAAATAAAGTAAAATAAAATAAAATAAAATAAAAAATAAAAATAAAAAATAAAAAAATAAAATAAGAAATAAGAAATAAAATAAAAGTGAAAAATTACAGTGAAACTGTTCAGGAAAAGAGTTGTTTTAATGATTTTTTAAAACTGAATGCATTAAGTCTAAAGAAGTCAATAGATTGAGATATTTGGTTAGCTCTATTAAGAATTCTGTTAAAAGTATCATTTAAAACATAAGATAAAATGGAGTTATCAGTTTTAAAAAGCTTAAAATGTCTGGTTGTTCGTAAAGGTACGTTTAATCTTATATTGGAGAGGATAAATGAATCGTCAATATTTGCGGAAATTATGTTATAAAGAAACATCATATCCGCAATCATTCTTCTATTTTGTAAAGTTGAAATTTTAAAACGATTTTGTACATCAGTATAATCATGTTCAAATTTTAACATTGGTGTCCCATTTTTGAAGGCTAGTGCACGAAGAAACTTATGTTGTACTCTCTCGATACAATAAATGGATGATTTACTGTGTGGATTCCATACAACAGAACAATATTCAAGTAACGGTCTAATTAGAGTAAAAAAGAGAAGTTTTAAGGTATCAATGTCATTAAAATCGGTTGAGTTTCTCAAAACGAAACCCAGCATTTTGAATGCTCTGTTTGATAGATGTAAAATGTGTGTTCCAAAATTTAATTTATTATCAAAAATCACTCCAAGATCATTGATTTCACTAACTTTTGATAATAGAACATCATCAATTGCGTATGGAAAGGAAATGATTGTTTTTTTCAACGAAAAAGAGATAGAAAAGCATTTGTTAACATTAAGTTTCATTAAATTTCGTCTGCACCATTCACAAAGGGAAAACAAGTCAATTTGAAGGTTATAAGAGTCATTGGGATTAGATATTGAGGAGAAAATCTTAGCATCGTCTGCATAAAGAAGGATTCTACTATGTTTCAGAATAGATGGTAAATCATTAATAAAAATATTAAAAAGTATAGGACCCAAATATGAACCCTGAGGAACACCAGATTTAGCTAAGAAGAAGTTAGAGAGATACCCATGTAGACATACATAGTTCTTTCTACAAGAAAGATATGATCCCAACCATGACAAGAGTGGTTCACCTATTCCAATTTTACAGAGTTTTTTAATCAAAAGAGTGTGATCAACTCTATCGAATGCTTTAGCAAAATCAGTATATATCACATCTACCTGTTTACCTTCTTCAAATGCCTTGACTATAAAACTTTTAAAAACAACTAGATTAGTTGTTGTAGATCTCTGCTGTATAAATCCATGCTGAGAATCTGAAAGTTTATGTAACAGTGAGTTTGAAAGAAATTTAGCTAGCAATTTTTCAAAAATCTTGGGTATAGCACTTAGTTTTGCAATGGGACGATAGTTCTCAATGTTACACTTATCCTTTTTGCTTTTAAGAATCGGAGTTATCAGACTTTCCTTCCAGGAGGATGGAAATCTACCGATCTTAAGTGAGTAATTAAATAGAAGCCAAAGTGGGATGATTAATGAATAGCCACATCTCTTTATGAATGAGCAAGGGATTCGATCAGGACCAGCACCCTTGTTTTCATCTAATTCAGAGATTGCATCAAAAATCTGAGTCTTACTAATTTCAAAAGAATTCAGTGATACAATTGATTCAATTTCGTCAAGGGATGAAGCAGATTGTATGAATGCATCATTATCAACTTGTTTGCCAAAAAATTTAGCAAAAAGCTCAACAATCTCCTTGTCATCTTCAGCGGCTATGTTACCAAGATACATAGTACCAGGCATGTCAGTGTCCCTGGATAGTTTTTTTATGTGTCTAAAAAAGAATTTGCTATTACGTTTAATTGAGCTTTCGGTTCTATCGATATAGGATTTATAAGATTTTTTCATTAATAATTTTAGTTGAGATCTAATCTTAGAAAAAGTTACATAGTCAGCATGATCTCCAGAAGCTTTAAATATTTTATGTGAGATTTTCTTTTCAGTCAGTAAATCTTTACATTCACGAGTAAACCATACCGGGAAAGTTGATATGTGAATATACTTCAGTGGCACATATCGATTAATCAGATCATATAAAATACCATAAAATAAATCAACACAGACGTCAATATCTTTATCCAAAAAAGAAGCTTTCCAATCAATGCCATTCAATTCATAAATAATTCCCAAGAAGTTCCCATTTTTGAAGTCATGTATCAGTAATTTGTCTGAACGATTTTCAGAAGGAATAGGAAACGGCAAGTCAAAGTAAAGAGCAGGATGAAAATTGTCACATAGAATCAACGGATCAATAGATTTAGAAACAACAAGAGGAGTAGAATTTGAGAAAATCAAGTCAAGTTTTGAACCAAAAGAATTTATTATTTCATTGTGTTGGGTCATACCAAGAAAAGAGAGAATATTCAATAATTTACAGACAGACTTAGGAATAGAAATAGAAAGAGATGAAATTACTGGTGAAGAAAGAGAGGTTGAAGTCAAAGAAATAGAGAAATCGTTAGAGATGGCTAATAAATTATTCCAGTCGTAGTTAGGAAGATTGAAATCACCGGTTAGAATTATAAAAGACGGATTACATGATTCACAAACATTTAAGAGGTCATCAGCACAGATATCAAGTACTTCAGATGTAGTGTTTGGTGGTAGGTATACCGATCCAATTATAAATGAAATATTATGAAAAGATAATTTAATATAAAGTTGTTCAATCTTCGGATCAAGAAAATCAATCTTTGAGCATTTCAAATGTGATTTGATTGCCATCAAGACACCTCCACCTCTCAGATATGAACTATTAAAAATATTACGATCATGTCTAAATATATTGTACTTAGAAAAACCAAGTTCTTCATTTGAGAATTTTTCATTAAGCCAAGTTTCAGTTAAAATAATGATATCATAATTAGAAGAGGATGAAATTATTGTTTTTCTGAGGTGAGATAATTTAGTCCTCAGTCCTCTGACATTCTGATAGTAAATTGTCAGGGATTTAGTTTGATTAGTAAGGTTTACTTTGAAACTTGGTTTTTTGGTATAGATGAAATAATTTTAGGAGAGCCATCGATATATTTAATTGTCAAATTGAATTCTCCTTTTTCAATACGATTTTTCAGCGTCTGTCTCAGTGAATTTAAGTAGTCACGTTGTATTATGGTTGTGTCATTAGATAATTTTAAGTTGTTCTCAGAAAATAAAGATTTGTTTTTAAAAAGTGTAATGGCTTCCTTAGAAGAATCAAAGAATAATTTCAGAGGACGAAAGTGGTTTTTTCTAAATGTACCAAGACGCTTAGAAAATCTCAAATGCGGCTTGGAGGGGATTTTAGAGATTATCTCGCTAATCCCGAGATTGTCTCTTGTTGCATCATCGCTATTCTCTGGCAGACCAAGGACAATAACATTACAAGATCTCTTTTTGCGATTCTTTAACTCCTCTAAGGTTTTATCAATAATTATCGAAGTAGAGTCATGACTGACTTCAATTGAAGAAATTCTCTCTTCAAGTTTCTTGAAATCGGATTGGATCAGGTGGATTTGACCTCTAATTTCCTCAATACCAGCATCAAATTTAGACGTGAAACGTTGAAAATATTCTTCAAACAGGTTCTCAATTTTACGTTGAAAATATTCTTCGAAAAGTTTCTTAATTTCACTGTGAGTAATATATGCATCCTCCGTATCACTGGCAGAATCTTCAGTGAGTGGACGCTTTAGTTTCTTATTAGATCGAGTAGGCATATTTATGAGGAATAAAATATATAATAATAGAATAAGTAATAATATATAACAATGTACAATAATAAACCTTGCTTGAATCTTATCAATCTATGAAGCCAAGTGAAAGAAAAAAGGACATTAAGTTACGAAATTATATGAATAAATGTAGTATAATGTAAATAAGTAAATAAAAATAGTATCAAAATAAATAAACAGAAGAAATATAGGTATTATGATAATAATAAACAAAGTAAATAATAATACATATAATTATTTATTTATTTATTTATTTATTTATTTCATACATACACGGGAAAAATCCCTCTTTAACAATAATAGAACTTTATGAGTACAGTAGAGTTGAGTCAATATATATATATATATTAGTGATTCGCCGCCTCAGTAGAATATAATATAAACAAAATATAAAATGTGAAATATAAAATATAAAATATAGAGTATAAAATATAAAATATAAAAATATAAAATAATAGAATATAATATAAAACAGGATTAAAAACATAATACATAATAACTGCAATAAAATGGTTAATCAGAACAATAAAAATTGAAATGATCATTTAAAAATTTTATAAGTTCCTCTCTAGTAATACAAAAGAAATCAATAAGTCCATGGATTTCGTTACCAAGCATAAGTATCCGGTTCATAGTGTTGTTGAGTCCCAAGGCAGTATTGTAACATTTGGTATGAAATAGACGATAACTCCTTAAAGTTTTAAATGGTATATTTAAATGAATTTGTTCCAATAATATACTACTATTGATTTGTCCGTTAAGAATTCCATGTAGAAATACAATATCCGAAATTTTCCTTCTAATCGACAAGGGTTTCAAACCAATCCTTTTCATGATATCTGCGTAATTATGGTCATATTTATTCATTGGGTGACCACTCAAATAAGAATGGTGTCTTAGAAATTTATGTTGTACTGTTTCCAATTTACGGCTAAGATCTTCAGTATATGGAGACCATAACGGAGATGCATACTCCAATATGGGCCGTACAAGAGCATAATATAAATGTAAATAAGTCGAAGGTCTTTTAAGGTCTGAAGCACAACGATTAATAAATCCCAGTATTCTCATTGATTTATTTACCATATACGTAATGTGGTCATTAAATTTCCCATTTGAATTAAAAATGATTCCAAGGTCCTTGGTGAAGGAAGAGGTTGAAACGGTTAAATCTCCCAATTTGTAATCAAAAAGAAAAGGATGTTTTTTATGAGAATAACGAACAACGTGGCATTTGTCAAAATTCAGAAACATACTATTGGAGTTACACCAGTGTAATAAAGAAGTTAGGTCGTACTGAAGTAATTCTGACGATTGAGGGTTATCTATCTTCAAAAAAATTTTTGCATCATCAGCAAATAAAAGTAATTTACCAAATTTTATATGCTTGCACAAGTCATTAATATATAGATTGAATAAGAGTGGTCCAATGTGAGAGCCCTGAGGTACACCCGAGGTAGATCTATAAGCATCAGAAATCTCTCCCTTGAAATAAACACTCAGTGTTCTATCAGTCAAGTAACTATTGACCCAAGATAATAATGGATTAACCAGACCGAAATTATGTAGTTTCTCTACCAGGAGATTATGAGAAATCTTGTCAAACGCCTTTGAAAAGTCAGTGTAAATCACATCAACTTGGCTATGTACATCTAAGGCTTCCTTAATGTATTGATCAATAATGATCAAATTAGATAAGGTAGATTTGTTAGGGATAAATCCATGTTGATTATCCGCAATAGATAGTTTCAATGAATCATACAAAATCGGTGTAATGATGGATTCAAATAATTTAGGTATCGAATTCAAGATAGATATAGGTCTATAATTTGTCACTTTAGTTTTGTCATTATTTTTATATATCGGAATAACTTTATCATGTTTCCATTTCCTGGGAAAGAGACCCATTGATAAAGATTTTACGAATAAAAGATAGAGTGGCCGTGCCAAGGAATATTTACATTCACCAAGGAAGATATTAGGTATACCATCTGGTCCAGGACTACTGTTGTATTTCAGTCGGGATAGTCTGTCAAAGAGTTCGGAAAGAGAGAAGTCAATGTTCCCAATAGGATCACTTCCGAGGGATACAGTCTCGTCGCAACTGGGTAAGTGATCATGAGGAACAAATACAGAGCTAAAATGACTAGCAAACATGTTAGATATATCAAATTTGTTTGAGCTGGAGTGTCCTTCCAAAGACAACATCTCAGGTACAGAATTTTGAGTTTTCCCTCTTCTAACATGTTTCCAAAAAGTACGAGGATTTTGACGTAAACTAATTTCAATGCCGTCCAAATAGTTTGAATACAGTAATTTATTCAGAGCTTTACATTCCGCACGTAAAGTAGAAAAATAGCAATAATCTTGGGATGATTTGGTTTTTTTATAATTGTTATGAGCGATCTTCTTTTGAAGAATTTTCTCTCTAAGATTTCCATCAAACCATGGAGGAAAGAAATTTCGTTTGACTGAATAGAAAGGTATATATTCAATAATACCACTATATAATATGTCATAAAATTTATTAACCGCCGTATCTATATCAAGGGCACTGAAAATAATGTCCCAATCAAAAGAGTTAAAGTAACAGTTTAGATTGAAATAATCGGCTTTATAATAATTAAATCTAGGAGAAGAAGGAATATTAGGGTGACAATAGTCGGTTGAAATGTCAAAACTTAATGGGGGATGATATTTGTCAATTATAGATAAAATTTCATTGGTTTTCGATACACAAAGGTATTGAATAGTAGAAAATACTAGATCAAGTAATGAATTATTATTATTGTATATATTATTAAGTTGAAACAAATTAAGATAATTAATAGAAGATGATAGGGATGTTGCAGCTGTAATGATGTGAGGCAACGTGTCAGATCTATATTTAAAATTTGAGCCGAGAGTGGTTGTAAACCAGTCAATTTTTGGCAGATTAAAATCACCAGCCAAAATTATGTCAGCATCCGAGGCGTAAGACTCAACAGATAAAAAAGATTCGGATAAAGTGTCATAAATGGATGGATGAGAAAGTGGAGGTATATATGCAGAACCTACAAATATCTTTTTCCCCGGTAACAGAATCATCGTCCACAGTTGTTCGATGGATGAATTAGGGTTTGTAATCTGAAACGATAATAAATTCGAGTGAATTGCTATTAAAACCCCGCCTCCTCTAGTATAAGGACTAGATGCATAAGATCTGTCACATCGGTAAATGTTATATTTATGCCAATCAAGCTCCGAATTGAGTATATCTTCCGAAAGCCAAGTTTCAGTAAAGATAATAACATCGTATTCAGATAAATTGATAACATCTCTCACTTGCGACAATTTAGTACGAATCCCTCTGACATTCTGGTAGTAGAATCGTAACTGCTTTTGGTCTTGTGATGTAGAGTTCTCCCGATTTATGCGTTTTTTTGAAGAGCTACGATTTTAGGTATATTATCATGAAACTTTATAATGAGATTTTTCTCACCCATTTCCGTTCGTTCACGTAGTGTAGCTTTCAATTTTCGCAATTGATCACGTTGACGAGGTGTAAAGTCATTTCTCAGAATAAGTTTAATATCGGTAAACTTTTTCTTGTGTGCAAATAAGGAGAGAACATCTTGATGAGAATTAAGACATACTTTCAGCGGACGAGTGAATTTCTCATTATCCTTGTTTTTATCATTTTTATTTATATTAGTACTTGTATTTAGCTTCCCTACACGAGTTACGGATTCAGCTCTGCAATCTATTTCAAATGAAGACAGGAGAGAGTTAAAATTTTCACAATCCGTTTTATTGTCTTTGGATTCCCCAAAGTTAAAGACAATAACATTGTTAATTCTAGAATTGCGTTCACGAAATTCAGTATATAATTCATCAAAAACAGTATCTTGTTTAGCATCTAAAGGATTTTGAGATGCATGGCTCTCAATGTCGTCTAGACGCTTATTGATATTCGAGATAGCGGAATCTATTCCATCAAGTCTCAGCTGAACTTTTTCCAAGATATCATTCAGCTTACTCTCTGTTTTTTCAAGATAACCATCAAAAGCTACTAAATATTGATGTTTTTTAATACGATCATTTAAAAAATTTTGTAAAACATATTTAAGAACTATTTAAAAAGGGTATTTTACTCAGAAGCAACGAGTAATTTCTTTAAAAATTAAGAAGAGTATTATTTATTCCATTAAAATTGACAAAACCCTGTTAAAAAAAATCATATGAGATCTCATATGAGATTTCATGTGATTTCTCATATGCGAAATTGATAGGAGATCTCATATGAGATATCATATGAGAAATCATATGAGATTTCATGTGAGATATTGTATTTTTCATTGAATGACCCTTGAATATTAAATGTCCACTTAAAATAATATTCCTGGTATATTAATTTAACGTTTTATACATTAATAGTATATTAAAAAAAAAAAAATTAGATCCCCAACATGGATTCGAACTCGTGTCCTTTACGATACAAGTCCAACCCTTAACCACTCGGACAAAGCAGATTATTAAATACAAAGAAAAAAAACTTACTTTTTTCCAGCACTTGAATTTACTACATAAAAATATATTTATTAGAATTACAATACTGACTTATTTAAGTTAAAGGCAGATGAATTAAAAATATTTATGTATTAATAAATATATACAACGTTGTATTTCTGAATTAAAAAATAACTCTACCGGCATTTATTAATTATTATAAGAAATTATAGTAATCCATACTGAAAAAAAACGTTTTCATTATAATATTTTTATTTGAAATGTGTTTTTAAGATTAAAACAATTCTCCTGTAGCTTCTGAAGGCGGCCTGGTCATTGTGTGATAAAACATTTAATAGAATAATTTTATTTTTAAAAAACCCTTATTCCCTAGATAAACGCTTTGGACATGGTTTTAATGATTAGTTTTTCTAACTTTATTACATTTTATCAGTCATCTGCCGGATAAATGGATCATATTCCCGAAAACAGAAGATAAAAAAACACAATTATCGTTACCTTTTCAACAAGTCAAGATGGGAGTCCCACATATTTTCGGTGCTGTTGATGGAAGTTTAATACAAATTATAACTCCAAAGAATGAGGAACACAATTATGTAGATCGCAAAGGAAACCACTCAAAAAATATTCAGATAGTAAGTAAATCTTATTTAGAAAATATAATTAAATTTAATGAAACCACCTATTCAAATTAAGTTGTGTTGTGTTATTAAGAATACCAAACATTCGACTCATTTTATTTGTATATCTCATTTAAATACATAAAACGTTTATAAAAATACAGTAACATAAAGAATAAATAATTTAACACAATGTGAATAATATATGATTTTACCATAATCCTTTTTTAAAATGAAAATTAGAGAAAATATAAAAAATTTTTTTCGTAGGTGTGTGATTATTCTCTTCGTATATTATCGATAAATGCTCGTCACACAGGTTCTTCACACGATTCCCTGTAAAAAATAGGAAATAGAAAAAAATTGGAAACTAAGATTTTTAATTATCTTTTTTAAAAAAAGCAATTAAACAAGAAACATTTGAATTACTTTCTATTGCTTTCTACTTCGTGCCATCAAACTTACAAAATCAGGTTATGTTAATTTCTCAAAGGAAATAAAATGGAATAGAATGGTTAATCTTTTCTATTGCTTTTAATTTCTTCCAAAATATTGGCGTTTCTATTTCATTTGAGCAATTAAAAGAAATTGATACGAAAAAATTTCAATTGCTTTTTACTTTATTTTAATTTCTTGTGTTTAAGAAAGTTAATTGAAAGAAATAGAAAGAAATTAAAATACTTCTTACTTTCTATTTCCACTTTTTTTGCAGGGTTCATATGTTTGAAGGAATTCTTTAGTGGAAAATGAAATGAGACAACGATATTTACAAGGGAGTCCATTTATGCTTCTTGGAGACTCTGGTTATCCATTGCAGCCATGGTTATTAACACCTGTGCGAAGAGCACAACGAAGTACGCCGGAGTATCGATATACTATTAATCATGCACGCGCTCGTAGCTGTGTTGAACGATGTATCGGCATGATGAAACATCGCTTTCGATGCATTTCATCAGATAATGTTATGAGATATAGTCCAACATTTGTAGGTAAAATTATTACAGTAATTGCTTGCTTACACAATACGTGCATTTCTGAATGCTTAGATGGTTTTAATTGCATTAATAATAATAATCATATTAATAATGTTGACGATAATAATGATTCCGATCATGATTCTGATGTTGATGATCACTGTTATGCTAATTTAGATAAAAATGTGTATAATGAAGGTCGAAACGTAAGGCAAAATATTATAAATATGTATTTTTAATTGTTATGAAATAAAGAAGATTCCACACTATATGAACCTTTTTTCATTTAAATATAAAATTTATTCAAAAAAAAAAAAATCCTTTTTCAAATTACAATTTATTGTATTAGTTTTAAATTCTTTCACTTTAAGGATTAACATTGCTGTGTTGGGGTATTTAGTAATGGTTGAGTTAAAGTTGAGAATTTGAGAATCAGTGTAAACCCAGTAAACGAGAAAATATAGAAAAATTGTAGGAATTTCATTAATCCAAAAAGTTTTAATTCAGTTTTGCCAAAACCTGAATTAAACTGTATACGCACAAATTTAATTTCTATAAGTTATGCTTTAATAATAGAAAAATCGTACAATCTTAAAATTTTTTATAAATTTTAAAAAGTTTTAAAACGTATACACATGATTGGAATAAAATGTATGTTGAAACTTATAGAAACTTATAATATGAATACTTTAACCAAATAGAACGAAATGGAGTAAATTATTGGTTGAAACATCATCTCAATAAATTATTATACATAGTTCTTCTATATCGTATAGGAACTTTTAAAATATTCTGACATTTTAAAATATTATAACATTTGGATGAAAATGGTTTGAAAATATTTTAAAATATACTTAATTTAATATGTTTTAATGCAGGATTCACGCCAATACAGTATTTGGTCATTGGTTCTAAAAGTTTTTATAATTTTGCGTTTACTGGGATGTCTTATAAAAATCTAGTTTAATTTTTGAAAAGTTAAACTTGTCTTAATCTATAGAATATTACCCAAGTATAAGAATTAGTATAGTTTTTACAAGTCGCTAACAAAGCTTAGATGAGGTGCATTTATCTAGATAAAACTTGTGAGTATCTTGAGAGGTGCTTACACGTAAAACTAGACTAGATATATCTTGTAAAAATCTAGTCTAGTTTTAGAAGAATTAAACTTGTCCTAATCTTCAAAAACTATAAACTAGATTTTTTACCTCGTATGCTGTTTTATAATAATGATTTTTTTTAATGTGATCTTGTTCTGTACTGCCGATAGTGTGTACGTTATACATTACATATTTTATATATTTATGTATTAAATTAATAATTTTAGACGTATTAATAATTAAAATTTATATAATTTTTTTTTTAATTTTTACATTTCTTTATAAAATTTTTGATAAAATATAGTTTTTATTTTATATATTATGTATATATAACATAATATATATAAGATGTTCTTATTTATATACTTTAATAAATAGCAAGTGCTTTGCAAGTTCCGCTAGTGAGAGCCTTGCAAATTCCCTAGTGACGCCTTGCAATACACAGCGTTACATTTCTCGTAAGTACCTCGCAAGTTTTCCTTACAAGTTCCTCGACAGGTAACTAGTTAAACTCATTAGCGCCTCGTTTATTACTAGACAAAATTTTTACTTGGGATGCTTCAACAAAGCATTATCGTTACACTCGCGGCGCAATTCATTCCTCTCGTTTTACGTGCAACTGTTTTATTGAATTGCAAACATTCCTATTATTAAGTGTATATAAGATATATATAATATAAGTGTATATAATATAGTTTAGTGTTTATAACAAACTGAACTATGATGAGATGTACGATGCTAGAAAATCTCTTGAAAAAACTTACAGACATTCGAGAAGATATGTCAGAATGTGAGGATGATTGTTCTGAGACAGATGATTCTGACATAGAATTTGATCATTCAAGTACAGAAAGTTCTTCGGGTAGTTCTGAACACGACGATGATGATTTTGAATTTGTTTCGAATAACAATTCTAACCAAAGTAAGCAAATTGTTTATGTCTCGTTTTCCAATCATTTTAGTTTCATTTCTCTACAGTGTCAATTGATATCAAACTACAATTTATTTTATATGATAATTCAGAATTATATTCGAAATTCAGTTTATTGGATATTATTTTGATATTAAAAATTAAAGGCAATACACAAAATCGTGCCCGCAAATTTTTTTCAACAAATAGTCGATATGCTAATCGTTGTGGACGTGGGAAAACTAATCGTGGAACATCAAACACAGTTTCTTCTCAAGTATCTTTGAATGTAGCAAGAAGCAGTACAAATTTGCGACGTGGTCGTGGTCGAGGAGGTGGTCGCGGGGGTGGAAAAATTTATCGTTTACCAGTTTCTAATAGCAGTAACAACAATCATTCAGGTAAAAATTAATAAATAATTATTATAATCACACTTTATATTGATTTTATGTTTCTTATTTACCAATAGTACAAGATATTGTATTACGCATACTTTTATGTAGAAGTCGAAAACGAGAACCAATTTCTTGTAGCTCCGGACGGTACCGTTTGGACTCTGATAAATAATAACGAGTCGGATACTGGTCGCCGCGCTAATCAAAATGTACTTCGAGAGAATCCAGGACCTAGCCCGTACGCAAAGAGGCACATTATTGAAGATTCGCCTGTTAGCGCTTGGCATCTTTTCATCGATGATTTTATACTGAAGCACATTAGAAAGTGCACTGAAGCCGAGGCTAGACGTCAATTGGGAACGAACAACTGGACTACGTCTTTATCTGAGATAGAAGCCTTTGTTTCAGTCCTATATGCTCGAGGGGCTTCAGGGACAAATCATTTGTCAGTCAAAATGTTGTGGGAAAAATCATGGGGGAATGATTTCATCAAACATGCAATGAGTCGAAACAGATTTTTAGAAATAATGCGATTTCTTAGATTTGATGAAAGGTCAACTCGTTCAGAAAGACTTCAAACGGACAAATTTGCTTTAGTTTCTGTAATTTGGAATAAGTTTATACAAAATTGTCAATCGTGTTATGTTGCTGGTCCATACATAACGATTGATGAACAATTGTTCCCTAGCAAAACTAGATGCCCTTTTCTTCAGTATATTGCATCGAAACCAGATAAATTTGGAATCAAATTTTTCCTTTGCGTCGATGTGGATTCAAAATACTTGATTAATGGACTCCCATATCTTGGGGCTGATAACAACCGCCCTTCTAATGAGAGACTTGCAGATCATGTTGTGATGAAATTGATGGAACCTGTACTGGGTAAAGGTAGAAATGTAACCACAGACAATTTTTTCACGTCAATACAGCTGGCAGAAAGACTGAAGATTCAACGTACTAGTATTTTGGGTACGATGAATAGGGCAAGAAGAGAAATACCAATAGTTTTGAAGAATGATAATGACAGTTTGTATGATACCAAAATATATAAACATGATGAAATTACGCTCACTGTTTATCAGGGAAAACCACGTAAAAATGTGATGATACTGAGTAGTATGCATCCAACCGTTAAGATTGCAACCGATGTAAAAAAGAAGCCCGAAACTGTGAAGGATTACAACCAAACAAAGTATGGTGTTGATGTTATAGACCAAATGTCTCGAAAGTATTCAACACGTGCAGGTACTCGTCGTTGGCCAGTTCATGTCTTCTATAATATTCTTGATTTAGCTGCGATAAACGCGTGGATTGTTTACCAAAAAGTTACAGGTAAAAAAATATTAAGAAGATCGTACTTACAAAATCTTGCGAAAGAGTTATGTGTACCATATAATACTCAGAGACCCAATGCTCAATTATCTGACGATGAAAGCAAATCTAATGAGCATTTCGACGGTAAGCGACGAGTATGTCAAATGAAAAAGAATTGCAAGAAAAATCACCACGTTGGAAAGTGTTTTTCGTGCAACAAACGTGTATGTGGTAAATGCGTGAAGAAAACGATTTACAAATGCGTATCCTGCTGCACAGAATGATTTCTTATTTTACAAAGTCCGTTATTATTTTCATTACAGTTTGACAATAAATGTGTTAATTTTATTTCAAAGTAGTAGAATTTAAATTAAACAGTATTGTTTCATTGTATGTTTCAATTGTTACATGTCCTGCGTATATTTTATGACATTATTATTTATATAATCGAAACAAAATATATGTAATAAATAATATAAAATGTTTATATGAATGTCTTTTCATTTGTTTATAAGTTTTTGTCATGTTTTACTATAAAATATAAGTTATTACACGAGGAAAACTGTATGGAGCCAAATTGGCTCCTTTGGTCCTATTAGGGGGGTCACTAAAACCGGCCCTTCTAGTGTTAAACGGATCGGATGACTAGTAGCGCCAACACTATGACGGATTTTAAGATTTTATAAAAGACATTAATTTCATATAGTCG
>JABFQE010000008.1:0-14677 GCA_022816985.1 Scelio sp. ZL-2020 | reverse complement strand
TAATATTATAAATAATTTAATTTTTTAATTTTTTTTTTTTTTTTTTTTTTTTTTTTATTTTTTTTTTTTTTTTTTTTTTTTTTTATTTATTTAAAAAAAATAAATAAAAAAAAAATTTTTTTTTTTTTTTTTTTTTTTTTTTTTTTTTTTTTTTTTATTTTTTTTTTTTTATATAGTTACAGTTATCAAACTGGATTTTCTCTTACGTAATTTAATTACTACTAGTTTGATAATAGGACTTTGTATATTAAAAATGTGGTATGTTTAACTCATATGTCATTTTCACAAAATTTTCCTGAGAGGAAAGAAAAAAAAAAAAAATTAAATTGTATAAGTAATTCTCAAATATTATATCCCTCAGACTCATAAGTTGGTTTTGTAAAATTGTATTCGGTTTTGACATAAAAAATTTTTCAAAAAATTAATTTCTAATCTCAAAAACTGAGTCAAGATGAGTTATATTCAGAATTGTTAAATTAATTAGAATCTTTAGGACGAATTTATCATGAATTCAAACATTAATCAGAGTTTGGTTGTAAAATCAATGTCAATAAGTTTATCAGACGTAAAAACTCGAACTCAGATTATCACTCGTTTAAGGACTTAGAAAATTTTTCTCTCTCTCGATACTTATAAAATTTTTACTCTTGTGCGGACTTAGTTTTTGGCAAGACATACGGACTTAGAAAATTTTTCTCTCTCTCGATACTTATAAAATTTTACTCTTGTGCGGTTACGTTACATTATAATTCAAGGTTGTTGCTGCGTATTACAATAACAGATTTAAAAGTCTTTCGGTATTTTCCAACAGTGGATTCTTTGGTTCAAAATAAGATATAATTTAAATTTTGCTATTTTAATAAAATTCATCTAACTTTATTAATTATTCTCAATTTATGCTCTCTAACAACCACAAATGTGTAGAATATCTCTAATGATTTAAAATTCTCAGATTAACCAATAAATATTTAAACAATAGTTTAGTAAGACAATCGTGAACAAGTATGGTTTAAAAAATAATAACCAATGAGAATATTTGGCATTTACAGTTTATCATTTTAATCGGTTATATGTATAGAGAAATTGTAAGTACTCATTTATTTCCCTTTTGATTTTGAGGTTGTTAATTTAATCCTTTTGTTGTGAGATATTCTATTAATAATTATGAATATTTTAATTCTTCAATTTTAATTGCAGAGACAAAATTTATATATATTGTAATATAAAAAAAAAATTAGATTTGACTTAACTCTGTCCGGCAATATTGACAATCCAGACTCAGTACAACAATACCCAAAATCTTCCGGCAATCTCTACAGTGATTCATTTGGCGAAACCTTGAAAAGGGATGTCCCTCATACCGCGTGTGAGTGCCTAAGGTGACCATATCGTCTGCGGCCACTGTTTCGAACGCACATCTTCCGCAGTAGTAGATGTCGTGTTCTACTTCGGTATATATGGTATTCCCTACGCGTATATAACAATAGTTGTCCTCACTATCATCATCCTCCTTTCTCTCCTCATCTGGGGGTGAACCTGGTGATTCCCCGTCACTGCTGATTTCACCCTCTGTTTCTTCGTCACTGGATAGATAGAAGTCTGACGCGACATCCCAATCTTCAGTGAAAATGATACCCTCTTGTTCCTCGGGGTTGTAGATTTGGTCGGGTTTTAAAAGTGATTTCATTCTATAATTATAGATGTTGTTGTAGTTCAGAAGAGGAAAGAAGTTTATATTCGCGTTTACCTTTTTAAGGACTTTTGTATTAGGTTTTTTAATTCAATGGTTTTATTAAATATTGCCTCTCAGGCCTCAATTAATTATATATTTTGGGTTAATGCTTTATGTATTAATTATCGTAATAACGGTATTAGATTGAAATGTAGATTTCAATCTACTTTTAAGGTTAGGCGAGGTTATAAAGTTATACCTTACTGTTATTATCTATAGTTCTACTTCAGGTTCATTATCGTTATTATTATTGTTATTCGTTAGTTGTTAGAATGATAATTTATTAATCAAATATAATGCTAAGGATGATTTGGTTGCTCAAAAAAAAACTTATAATATAATTATTTTAATAAGATAAATGTATCATTACTATTGTTATTATTATTATTATTATAATTATCATAATATTAAAACTACTATTTTTTGTTATTATTATTTTGTTAATATATATTTATATATATATATCTCTTCCTTTTTGAATTACCATCTGCAAATCACATCTACTTCTCTTCCCCGAATGATTAAATCCTTATTCTCAAGATATTCCTCAATACAGCCTCGGCATTGTATCGAAGGTCTATATCTTAATAGGGTGTCTTTACAATAAAAACATTTGGTACGTCTTCGGGTCAATTTTATACTGTGCCAACCGTTATAGACTATGAAGTCACTTCTCATTGTTTCATTAAGTTGCCAAAAACAATTGTCACAACATAAGCTTTTATTATCTCTTTCAAGAAATATTCGTCTTCTACTGGTTATGTAACAAAAACAGCGAAATAATATTCCATAGGTCTCGGGGTAATCTTGTGGTAGTACTCCGTCGATTTCTGCTACTGGATCTAGTTCTCCGTACAGTTCGTCTAGGATTGCTTGATATGGTAACTGCATTGCGTAAATAAACTATAGGAAAAACTCGGTTAAACGAAATTACTTATTTATGTTTAGTTTTATATTCTACTTAGTTATCCCAAAAGTTAGTAAATCTAATTCTAAACGTTAATTTTATTTTGCGATACTCAAATATTCATGTTTTTCTACGGTCGCAAAATCTGGCGCATTTGGTTTAATAGGATTTTGTTCTTCCTTATTTACTACTGTGATCTCTATTTCTTCCTCTTTTTCATTAGATTCCCTTTTCTGAGATTTATCTGTTTTTTTACTCAGATTTACCAGAAGATGAGTAATAGAGTCCCACAAAGCGGCGATTAAATGAATACTCCAACCGTATATGTTATGCAAAACATAGGCATGTACTAAGGTATCAATTATTAGTTTTATTATTCTGCACATCATATAAATTCCTATCAACCCGGCGCTTGCTGTCCCAAATCCTGTTACACCTTTCCAAAACTTATCCCAGGCTTTGGCAGCGATTTTTTCGATCATTTCGGTGGTCATTAAATTACTCATTGTTACACTTTTCTGATCGGAAGGATAAATTCCGGCTAATTCTCGAGCCATGTCATTTATCATAGCGGGTTTTTCAATAGGAAATAGCAGATGATTCCTTAACCTTTCTAAATCATCAAATGAATAAATTCCACCATTAGCAAGGTTACCGGGGCTATTATAGTGCCATGTAATTTTAGTCATGGGTTGAATTGTCATAGGTGAAAAAGTGAGTTCAGGTTTAGTTCCTTTCCCACTTAATTTAAGCCAGGCATTATTTAAATGATACATTACAGGTAAGAGTCGATCGCAAGCAATTTCATTACCTCTCTTTACTAATATTCTATTTTTAGGGGTTAAAAAGTAAGGCTCACCTTTCCACGTGACAGGGAACTCCTGGTAACATCCATTTACATCTCGGAAATCAACAAGAGTTGCATAGCATTGTATCAAATGAGCAACCTCTCCTTCCATTATTGCATGATATCCGGGTTTTTTCATAAGAGTATAAGCAAATTCTTCGGGGTCAGATTTAGCGTTGCCAATTGCATTCTTCAAAATTTGTCTCTCTAATTCACACTGATGAGTTAATATATCCATATACATTTTGTGTAATTGTCCTTTCATGTGTTTTTCAACGTATACAAATTTTGAATTCACATAAGCAAACATGTCTAAATCTTGAGTCGATAACCCTTTCCTCTTAATTAAAGATTCTCCTGCAGGAATTTCAGCAATTAAGAGTTTCGGATGTTCCGTTTTTTTCAAAATGTATCCGCATAATCTTATTGTCTCTACTGCGCGGAGCCCAAATATCATGTCAGAGGATGTTACAGAGTAAACTGTTTGTGGCTGAAAGGTATCAGGAGTTTCCATTTTCGTGGCTAATCCTGAATACAATAAACCGTATTGTTGAAAATCGCAAGAATTTTTTGTATAGGATTCCCAATAGCTATGATCATACCCTGAATCGACACAATATCCTTTACTATATGTACATCTAGTACCTGAAGGTAGCACTACCTCTCCTTTAGCCATATTATGCGTTCCCGTAACCTGTTTTAGGGTAATTTTTAATACAGCTGTGACAAAAACCCAATCCCATTCTTCATCTCCTTCCTTGTATGTGCGTATGCCAACACAACTACCGTCTTTATGCACTTCCCCAGCTAGAGTTACTGTTGAATGGACTGTTCCATTTACTCTAAGGTTATTAATAAGAGTATTTCCAGAGTACTGCCATTGTTTTGTTGCATGCATAGTTTTACAAAGATCCTTAGATACTTCTAAGTCATACATTTTAATTCCGCCCTTTACATTATAATTCCGAGACATAATTCCGCAAAATGTTATGTGCCTCTGTACCTCAACTCGACATTGTATCATAGGAATTTCTGTGAATTCTATCATTTGAATTAACTCTATATTAATAGGCTCTGATTTTACCTTTAATTCCGGTATTTCGCACGGACCTACGCCCAGCAAAGAAATTGTGGTAATGTTAATTTTATCACCACTACAGTCGTACCCTATTAGTCCTGAACTCAAAGATGATTGTGCAATTAGGATGAGGAATCCGAAAATAATCTTAGCCATAAGTGGTTGCATCATATTCTAGAAAAGAATATTGACGTTACTTATTTATTTATATGTTTTCTCAATTTCAAAGGGATTCGATTATTATATGGGAATGTTTTAGTCTGTCCGCTGATACAGTTCTTATTTTGTTTTTAATTAATATATTTATTCTTTTTTGATCTAAAACGTCTATTATTTTATGAGGGCCTGTATATTGATCACCGAACTTCCCTTGTTTCAAACCGACTTTTAAGAATACAAAGTTTCCAGGAATGAATTCCTCAGGATTTATTCTTTTATCATAATATTTCTTAGATTTTTCTTTAGCATTAATTAAATTTTCTCTGGCAATGTTTTGGGAATTATATAACCTAGCTATCAATTGTATAAGGTAATCATCATAAGTATCTAATTGTTCTTGTTTCTCAAGAGGCATACTAGAGGGCAATAGAGCGATTTTTCCAAAGACTAATTCAAAAGGGGTTTTCCTCGTTGCTTCATGAACGCTAGTGTTATAACTAAACATACATAAGTTTAACCATTCATCCCAATCTGTATCATATTCGATATACTGCTTTATATATTCTACAAGGACATGATGTGACCTTTCTAAAGACCCGTTAGTCTGAGGATGAAACGCGGTGGTTTGATATTGTTTAATTTTAAGTAGTTTAGCAATTTGTTTTATGAGTTTACTTATAAAATTTCTACCCTGATCCGTTAAGACTGCTTTGGGAGTTCCATATGTACATACAAAATTATTAATAAAGGCCTTTGCAGTTGTAATCGCGGTCGCATCTGGAATTGCAACAGCAATGCAATATTTGGTCAGTAAATCTTGTATAGTTAATATGTACCTATTTTGATTAATAGTGACTGGTAATGGTCCCACTATATCCATAGCTATTTTTTCAAATGCTGTACCAGGTGTATCTGTGATTGCCATAGGTTGCTGAGTCTTATTCCTTACTAACTTCTTCAAATTGCAAGGTAAACATTGTTGAATAAAGTTTGTTACATCTTCTTTCATATGATCCCAGAAAAAATTTTGCCTTATTCGATTATATGTTTTAGTTACCCCTTTATGTCCGCCTATGGTACTGTTATGGTTTTCTTTTACTATATCATATCTTTCTGCTATCGAAGGAACAGTTACTATTCCTGTACATATCGTTATCTTACATGAAGAAGTTCGGAATTGTTTCTTAATTTCATCTAATAATATTTTCCATTGAATGTCATTATTTGAGTTACTGTGCTTTGCTAATGAAAATGACGAAATTGCATTTTCTTCTATAAACTTGTATAAATTTTTAACAGTTTTTTTAATATATTTATGTATTTCCCTGATTTCGACTATTCTATCTTTTATACATAGTCCGCAGTGATATTTTGTTCCCTTTTTGAGATATTTAACATTTCCCGTTATCATTTTATCAAAACTGTTTATTCCCGCCTTTTTTAGACATTCTTCGCTTTGTTCGTCAATTGGCTGACCTTCAATATTTATACAATATACTATATTATCTTTTTGTAAATAGAGGGGATCCCTACTTTCGTAAAAATTTCGCGCAATAGTTATTATGTGACTAATTTTTTCTTCGTCTTCTTCATCTTCTGTATTTAAATCGTCTTTAATTTCCTTTACATGCGAGTTATTACATTTCTTATTACTAACTGAGACTGATACTTGAGGTTTGTCAAGCTCTTTCTGCGGAGTGCTATTTGTTTTTTGACGTTCTAGCGAATCCTTTTCTTGTTCGGCATTATGCTGATCAGTTGGTTTTTGTTTTGATGATTTTTTATTCTTCTCTTTTTCTTTCCTTTTATTGATTATTTCTCTATATTGAGCTCCTTGTTCAGTGGGTTTGATCGTTCGTTCAGACCGTCGTACCTCATTTACAACATGTATATTATTTACTTTGTTACATGTTTGAGGGTGCAGTTTATCACGATCAATAGGATTTCTAGAAAGTGCATCAGCATTCACATTTTTTTTTCCTGCTTTATAGATTATATCAAAGTCATATTCTTCTAGCCTCAATCTCCATCTTGTCAGTCTCGAGGTAGGATCTTTTGATGTTCTCATCCAACATAGAGGTTTATGGTCTGAAACTATAGTAAATTTCCTGCCATAAAGGTAGGGTCGAAATTGATGAACGCAATATACTATGGCTAACGCTTCTTTCTCATAAGTACTATAATTTCTTTCCGCTGAATTCAAAGATCGCGAAATATAGGAAATTGGTCTATCTTTGCCAATTTTTCCTTGACTCAGGATTCCACCTATTGCAACTCCTGACGCATCTGTAGTTAAAACAAATGGTTTTTCGAAGTCAGGAAATTGCAATATCGGTGCTTCGCATAATTTTTGTTTTAATAATTCAAAAGACCTTTGTTGATCTTCACCCCAAATAAATTCTCTATCCTTTTCTAATAGTTTAGTTAAAGGTTTAGTTAAGTTTGAGTACCTTGGTATAAAATTTCTGTAATATCCCATCATTCCTAAAAATTGCTGTATATGCACGACTTTTTTGGGTTGTGGATATTTGGTTACAGCTTCTATTTTTTTAGGGTCAGGTTTAATTCCTTCCGAGGTAATTATATGCCCCAAATATAGTACTTCGCGTCGCAAAAATTCGCATTTATCCGGCTGTAATTTTAAATTTGCACTTTTTAATCTGTTCATTAATTTTGTATACTTCTCCCTATGTTCAGAAAGATTTTTCGCGAATATAACTATATCATCCATGTATACAAATAATTCTGAATCTTGCAACCCTGATAATACGACATCCATTAACCTTTGAAATGTCGCGGGAGCATTTCTCAATCCAAATGGCATTCTATCAAATTCATAATGTCCATGCGGAGTTGAGAATGCAGTTTTATGGCTATCGCTAGGTTTCATTTTTATTTGGTGAAATCCGGAAGCTAGATCAAATATACTGAAATACTTGGCACCGCCTAATTTATCAAAAATTTCTTTTATATTAGGTATAGGATAAGAGTCCCCTATAGTTTTTTCGTTCAATTTCCTGAAATCTAGTACTAATCTCCAACGTTTATTCCCATCCGCATCTGGTTTTTTCGGCACAATCCAAATGGGAGTGTTATATGGGGATTTAGACTCTTTAATGATTTCATTGTCATAGAGTTCTTGTACTTGTCTTTGTAATTCATTTTTTAATATTGGAGGGAACCTATATTGCCGAACATTGATAGGATTGTCATCTATCGTATTTAGTTCATGTTGAACTTCTGACGTTGCAGAAAGTTTTTCACCAGGTAAATGAAATTGATTCTCATTTATCCTAATCAGGTGTTCTGCTTCCCTTTTTTCTTCATTATTTAGATGATTTAGATTTATTAACTTCATTAATTCTTCATAACGCTTATTCTCCGTTACTAATTTACACCTTTTCTTTGTAATTCTTTTTCTCCGATTCGCAATACGCTTAGATGGATCATTACTATTCACAACTTTGATATTTGTTAAAGAAGAGGACGAGAGGTTTGTAAATAATTTTCGTTTGTCGATGATTGCCATCGAATTTGAGGAGGAGGAGGATGGTGATACTGAGTTTGTGGGTGATGTTGGTTCCGTTAAAGGTGTTGAAGATGTTGATATAGTAGTTGATGTTGATGATGGCGACATTGATAACTCATTATAATCGATTTCTTCTAATTTTAATTCTGGAATTTTAACTGATACTTCTTTGTCAGATAGATTATACATTGGGAGATAAGTTTCCCCGTTATTATTTTTCACAATAGCTTCTCCCATGAATACATTTTTTCCAAATTCGCATTTTGGTAAGTAGCCAGTGGTTAAATTAGTTTTTTGGAGTTTGACACATACTACCCTTTTTTCTCTTGCTTTAATTCTGACGGGCATCTGATTAGAAAAAGGGAATTTCTGACCTTTTAATATTAGACAATTGTTATGGTAATCGATTTTAGCATAATTTTTGGCAAAAAACTCGGTTCCCAACAACCCACCTTGTTTTAGCACAAAGTCGTCTGGGACAATGTGGAAATCAGTTTCGATATCCATAAAATCAATTTTTATTTTACCCAGCGTATATATATTGTCTTCCGTGATTCCACTTAATTTTAATATTTCTGTGTCGTCTATATATGTTTCAGGATTCACATATTGTATTTTTAATAAGTTCGGTGTAGCACCTGTGTCAAGTAACAGTTCCAATCGTTTACCTGTATTGACACGAATTGTTGGTGCATTGTCCAAGTTATTGAATTTTACTGGACTCTCGAGGATGATGGTTTGTTCGTCTCTACTTGCATTCCTTGGCTTGATCTCGCCTCCCCTTGCCTCGCGGGGAGGCTTCTCCCGTTTTCCTGGTTCCTGGAATTATTATATGCACGAGTTCGACATTCGTCGATTACGTGTCCTTCTCGTTTACAGTATCCGCATATTATATTGTTATTATTATTTCTCCAGGAACCCGCATTACCTGGCTGATCTCTGCGGCTATTCCAATTATTTGGTTGATAGTTCTGCCAATTTGGCGTACTGCCTTCGTGGAATCCGCGATCATTTTGCCAGGGTCGGTTGTCTTTAGGAGGTTGATACCGGGATTCAAAATTACGCTGAGGATTTTGAGGGGGCTTGTATTTGTAGCAATTTTTTGCGATATGGCCCGTCTTATCGCAGATCTGACATTTTTCGACATCAGGTTTGGTTCTATTCGTTACTACGTTCACTCTTTGTGCAGCTCTACATTCTGTAGTTAAATGACCTGGTCTTTTACAGTTATAGCAGAACTTGCCGGTGCGGCAATTCTGAGCTGTATGACCTGGTTTTCTGCACAGTTGGCAAGTGATTGTTGAAGTCCCAACTTTTCTGCAGTTTTGAGCTTCATGCCCAGTCATTTTGCACAACTGACAAACGCTGATTCCTTTCTCAGTTTTTGCTTTCTTTAATAGAAAACAATCTTTAGCTTTATGTCCCTCCTTCTCACAGAGGGTACAGTGTGTCAGTTCTAAATTTTGCATTCCCCTTAAAGTTTCTTGGAGGTGGATTTCCCTTTCAATCTCGACGGCCCTTTGACCGGCGGATTTGAGGGTATTTTCATTGCCCATCTGTAGGTAAATTTCTCGTTTTAAACCGAGAACAAAGGCTTTCTTCACTTCCTCATCAATTTCCATGCGCTGAGCATCTGGTACCTCTGCATTATTATCCCTACTCTTTTTGGCCTCAAGGATAGCTCTCCCTAGGTCCTGAGCTCGATAAAAATATTGCTGTACGCCCTCATTTTTTCCCTGACATAATCTACCTATTCTTCCCCACAATACACTAGGGGTTTCTAAAGGCCTATTATTCTGTCTAAGGGCACTTAGTACGGCTTCTATTGTTTCGGCTTCCGCTTCTCTGGCGGTTCTCAATGCGTTCCCTCTTAATCGGGTTCGAAGTAAGCGGACCAACCCGGCTTCGGCATTATTAGGTAAGATACTTTTCGCGTCTCTGCAACCGGCTGCAAACTCGGAAAATGAGGCGCCGTCGATATCGCTGGAATAGATGGGTATCAAAGTGATAGCGTCGCTCAATTTTACATTATATTCTCCCATTTTAGAAACTTTTAATTGTGGTTGTTGTTGCACTGGTAATTCGTCGTCGATATCGATCAGATTAGAGGTTTCACTATTTATAACTTTTCTAAGGGGGGTGTGTGCCAAAGACCGTCCCCTTGGGATTACACCGGTGGTATTTAATACTAACTTGGGGTCTAGATTGTTATCTCTCAATGTTTTCCTAGTAATTACTCGGTCTTCCTTAGGTTCGTTCATTATTTTTGAAGGATATGAAAAGTAACATGTTTATTCTATTATGAATAACTTTATTATAAGTAAAAAATTTTCAGCAAGGTATTATTGATTATACTAAGTTCTAGGCACTCGGAGAGCTCGTGACCGAATTTCTCACAGAAACTACAAAATTGTCTCACGCATTCCAGATTATTGTGACCGAAACTAAAACAATGTTCGCAAAAATATTGGGTTTTGGATTTTTCTGTTCTTTTTATTACTCTAGAGGTGTTAATGGCTTTATAAAATTTTCTCAAACCGTCAGCCGGTTTAAATTTAAATAACCTACACAGAGATTTGACAGTACGTTTGAAAGGACACTTTTTAAATATATGTTCTTGATGACAGAATTTGCAAATTTTTCCCATTTAGAATTTATTCTCTCTTTCCTCCCTACAACGAGACTATTGCAACATTTAAACGGAATACAACAGTGTTTTATGTCCTACCGACTGCGCCAAAATTTATAACCTTGTTACGTCCTAGAATGTAACAAAGATTAAGGACATTACACTTAAAGGCATAACACCCTGTTTGTTGAACTCTCTCAATATTGCAACTTCTCATGCAGGAAAGGAGGGGAGAAAATAAATATAGACGATATGAGGTTAATTATTATATATGTATATATATATATATTTATACAAAGTACATAAGTGTATTTAAAATTAACAATTATATGTAAAAATATTGATCAGTCGCTGAGGTCGATTACCTCAGGGGCTGAAGCCTTTTGGGCAGGGTTTTTATCCTTTTTAAATTTGTTGCGGCGGAATCTTTGAAAAGTAGTATAATAGAATTTAAATCCGGCGACTGAGGAGAGGTCTTCGCGGAATTTGGATAACTCTTCCTCATTCAGCCCCAATGGATTGGGAAAAGCTGTAGTTACATAGGTGTTATTTGTAGTCTGAGAGTTATTAATGTTATTTACAGAATTATCTGTAGTAGTATTTATAACAGTATTATTCTGTATATTTTGGACGTTTATTGCTAGGTTTAAATCTCGTAGTTTGAATTTTAATTTCTTTTCCGGAAGATTCTTTTGCAACAAATTTTCTAATTTCGCTTTTAATTTAGGGTTACTATCAGTTATATTCCTTAAGGTGGCTACCAGCGCTTGTGTCCCTACGGTTAGGTCACGGACGGGGGCAGTGTTTGAATTAAAGGATTCTGGTTCCCGGACAGGAGTAGTGTTAGTGTTTACAGATTCCCCTGACATCTAAAATTAATATCAAATTCGAAAACCGTTTTGAATCGCATTTTCTCGTGGGGGATGCTCAAAATAAATAAATATATATATATATATATATATATGTATTTATGCATATATATATATATATTTTTTTTATACATGTATATTTTTAAATGATAAGTGTGCGTTGATGTGGTAATTTAATTTGATTCTCCTCTTGGATAGAAATGCCTTTCTAGCAATATTCAGAATCTTTATGATTGCCCCTTGAGGATAAATCCTCCTAGACAAACATACATTCTGTGCATAGACTGCAAATTCTACCTTTTAAGGATAATTATTAAGTGAATTTTAATACATATATAGTCGATTATTCCCGTGACAGAAATGCCTTTCTAGCAATATTCAGAATCTTTATGATTGTCCCTTGAGGATAAATCCTCCTAGACAAACATACATTCTGTGCATAGACTGCAAAATCTACCTTTTCGCGTACAAACTATCTTTTCAGCACACATGCCATAGATTTATATCCATGCTTTAATATATTTAAAGTTTCAAATATAATATTGAGGGACTTACATTGAAGTTGGTTTATATCGTTGACCAATGTTATTCAGTAGGTTAAAGTTGTCGTAGCGTGATGGTGTCCGTGAGATGGTGCTCCAGGTGAGTGAACGTGAAAAGGTCGCCGCACAATTACACTCACAATTTACGAATTTGTGTTCGGAGACAAACTATGTTACACTATCTCACTGGCAATATAGATATCGCCAACACTCAACTATGCGACTCGACACGGACAATTACAAGTGGTAGCAACAGACTTAACAACGCTTCCTTGCAGCACGACGCGGTTGAAGAGGAAGATGATGACTCTTACTATATGCCCAACGATGGGTTTTTATACACATAAGAAATGTCTATGGTGGGGCAACATGCGTACATGATCCCTTTGTTGTCATCGAGAAAACGGAATTTTAGAACATACCATCTGTTGTTTACAAGAAAATTTTAGTTTACATAAAAATTTCAAGTTCCTTTCTTGTTTCTGATTCTTGAAATTCAGAAAGGTTTATTGCTATTATCTGACACATGTGCTTGTTTCTTTGAATTTTTACTAAATTACTTTTATATTTGAAACAGATGAATTTCTAAAATTTACATTTACTAAAAGTGTAAATAATTCCTTTTTCTTAAGAAAACGTTTTTTCAAGAAGTTTTTTTTTTTTAGAATTATGAATTCCTTAGTTTATGGTGCGTACAATTTATGTTACAGATTTTATTTTTTATTTATTTCAAAAGAAATAAACTTGTCCTTTGGACACTACAACATGTGGTTCTAATAACACTCAACTACGCTGTACTAGACAATATCGCCAAGTGTCTATTTGTTTGTCATAGCACTTCATAGTTTACTTTTGTTTACGGGGCACTTTGTCTCGATTTTATTTTAGTTGCATATGTTTTTCCTAAGAATCATATTTAATTTGAAAAAAAAGGAAATTGTTAAGTTTTCTCTTTGACTATAAAACAGAATCCTCTGTTTCCTGTCAGATGATCTTTATATGATTTCATATTTTGTCAGAATTATATTTCTGCAGATGGTCTTTTATAAGTGTTTTAATAACATTTTCTTTTATGTAACTTTCCTTTCTTTAAATCAAAGGAAGTTTATTTCAACATCTTCCTTTTGATTATCTTGAAGAAAATGCGTCAGAGCAGAAACTTCAAAATATTGAGGATGAAATGTGTAAATAATATGTTACACAATATATTATATATATACATATATATATATATATATATATTAACGATTTTCTGAAAAATTGTTTCTAGACCATTATATTTCTGAAAAAATATAACAACAAGTTATAAGAAAGTTGCTACGATAGGGATATCGTAACAGCCCCCAACTTTTTAGATTGAACATAGGTTAGTTAATAAGCCTGGGTTCAATCTTTATGTCAGGCTTACGTAAATATTTTGTGTAACAATCTGTCATCTCAAAGCCAAACTTGATTGATTTTAAAAAATAATTTGAATTATTACTTTAGAATCATATACAACCAAAACTATCGATACAACGTGTATTCACTTATTTATCAATGAAATTCGCTCCAATTATTCTTCCGTATTCGTTATTCAGGGTCAGCTATATGTTTACATAAGTACTTTTTCATTACATTAATATAACAGTCGTAATGGTTCTACGATTTCTCAACATGATTTTCCTTCTGCGATATTTTTAATAATTACTTTCCTATACAATACTATAATTTTATATAAATTGCTTATTATTTTTACATGAAGATACAAATAAGGTTTATTTTGGTAATTACTTATCTATTACGTGCGCCTACGCAATTTATGGTGGAGGTTCCGATTGTCCGAAAGGACGTTTACTTTTCATGCAGTTCTCGACGTTGTCCGTTGATTTACGATCAGGTGTGTTTTCTCTCAGCATAATCTGAAGACCTGGGTCCACGTGCTCCGTAGTTTGAAATCTCGTAACAAATACATTTATCTAATGTATCCTCTTCTTGAAACTTCCGGACAATTGATGAAATTCTTCTTGGCGGCGCGTAAGTTTGTTTCGCATGTACATCAATTTGCTTATTCATACTATTATGTAAAATAACATGATATGTATAATGATCATACGATTCATTTATCTGATTCTTCTGTTACAATCAATTAGTTTCAGAACAAGCAGATTTTTGTGTGAAGAATTGCAATGATAATATTTATTTATGATAATTTTCATCATTTTTATTTCTTATTATTTTTTATATATTTTTTTTTTTTTTTTTTTTTTTTTTTTTAATTTTTGAAAGAGCTCGTTGTTGGAAAAAAGTTAAAATTCTGTGGTTCCCGGATCCTTAAAAAAAAAAAAAAAAAAAAATAAATATCAACAACAAACAAGAAGCTGTAAACAATACAATAAGACGATA
>JABFQE010000007.1:0-14943 GCA_022816985.1 Scelio sp. ZL-2020 | reverse complement strand
TGTTGTTATTCGGAACGAAATTGAAGACTAAATTGCTTGAAATTGGTACTAAAATTTTATTCGATGAAGAAGTCAGAGAGAGAGAGAGAAACGCTTGGAAGAAAAAGTTAAGAAAAGATCTCTATGATAAGGTTCATCGAGCGAAAGAGCCGATTCTAAGAATAGATAGATAGATAGACTGCGTTTATTTAGCTTTCTCGGCTAGTTATTTTACAAAAATTTACATTATCAGTTATTATCAATAAACATATAATAAAATAAAAATAAATTTTTAGAATACAAATATTTAAAAGTTTTGTCGCAGGTTTCCAAAATTATATAAATAAATATAAAATATAAATAAATGTAAGTAATATAATATATCGCATCATAAATAAATTATACATTTACATCTCATTTAAAATTGGCGTAAATACTACTTAATAATACATGAATTCTTTACAAATAAATAATAATTAAAAGACTCATTGACAACAAATAGACAAGAAATTCACAACTATACAATAAATAAATACATATTTCACAAATATAAATAAGTAAATAAATAATAAATAAATAAATTATACAGTATTGTCAATCCCCCTATCTAAACTTTTCTGTCAATAGTCTTTTAAAAATATTTACATTTTGCGCATTTTTAATTTCTATCGGTAGATCATTATACATTTTAAAACCATTATAAAATAAACCTTTTTGTGCCGTCAAACTTCGTCTATATTTTATATCTAAATTTTCACTCTGACGTGTTACTCTACCAGTCCTACAACCAACATATGAAATTCTATCGCAGAGTTCTGGAGTAATGTCTCCTCGTACCATCTTATAAATAAATATTAAAACGTTTCGTTGTATACGTTCGTCAATTGATAAAAAATTTAGAGCATTTCTCATTTTTCTCGTCGATGTATATATGTCACACTGTAAAATTATTCTCATAGCTCGGTTTTGTATTTTTTGTAATTTATCTATCTCTTCCCGTTTGGCTTGCAGGAGGATTGTCGAACAATACTCCATATATGGTGCTATCATGGTTTTGTAGATCAGACTTCTTGTCCAGGGATTAACGTAATTGCCAACCCTGTTCAACAAACCCAATCTACCCCCCACTTTAGCTGCCACATATGCAACATGCTTCTTGAAGTTAAGAAATTCGTCTAAAATAACCCCCAAATATTTTATTTCAATTACTCTTTCAATCGTCATATTTTTAAATTTAATGTCAAATACCCTATCCATTTTCATTTTGTTATTTCTAAATACCATAAATTTTGTTTTCTTAACATTCAAGAACATGCTGTTGTTGCTCGTCCAATCTCTTAATAGATCCATTACAATATTGAGTCTATTTTCTATACCCTCTAGACTCATATCAGTAACGTACAGCATTGTGTCATCAGCAAACATTCTGACTTCACAATGCTGGCCAAGATATTTTTTAATGTCATTGACATATAGTATAAAAAGTATAGGACCCAACACCGAACCTTGAGGAACTCCATGTTTAATTTCTCGTTCTTCTGACATTACTCCATTTATACATATACGTTGCATTCTACCATGTACGTATTCTTCAAACCATTTAAAAACATTTCCTCTTATTCCGTACATATACAATTTTTTTAAAAGAATTTCTCGGTTTATAGTCTCAAATGCGCGTTTAAAATCAATAAATATAACGCCAACAAACTTCTTCTCGCTAATAGCTGTCGTCCAGTCATCAAGTACAATTTGTAACGCAGTCTCACATGAAAATTTTTTTCTAAATCCTGCTTGTTCCTTAATTAAAATATCATACTTTTCTAAAAACACTATCAATTGTTCTTTTACAATAGTTTCTAATATCTTTTCATATGTTGGTAGTTGGTTAATGGGACGAAAATCGCTCGCTTTATTAGAATTGCTAACTTTTCTTATTGGTGTGATAGTGGCAATTTTCCATTTCACCGGAAACTTTCCTGACGACAAAGACATATTTATAATCTGTAATAGTTTTTCACCTATGGATTGCATAACGTTGATTAAAATTCTTTTATTTATATCATCTATTGACCCTTTATTTTTGTCTAATTTTAAAACAACTTTATTTAATTCATCCATATTTATTTCGTTAAAAGTATTAAAACAGTCTTTGTTGTGAATCTTGTGCAAACTAAGTTCTTCAGTATCAACTGGACTATCGTTATTACTCAAAATTATATCTTGGATACTTTTTATATAAAAATTATTAAATTTATTTGCTAAATCATAATCATTTTTTACTTCCGAATTGTCATTATCGAATTTTATTTTTTTACAAATCATTATTTTATTTGTATCTAATTTTAGCAAATTTTTAATTTTTTTAAACATTAATTTTGGGTCATTTTTATTTTCTATAATTTTATTTTCGTAGTATTCTTTCTTTTTTTTATTTATTATTTTAACAACTTTATTTCTTTCTAACTTGTATGCAATCCAATAATCCTTGTCGTCAGTAATTTTATATTTTTTATATAAATTATCTCTATTTTGTAATTGCTTTTTAATTTCCGGCGAAAACCATCCTTTATCATTATTTTTTCTCAAATATTCACCCATTGGAGCTATTTCATCCAATGTTTTAGAAATATAATAAATGAAATTATTTACTCTCTTATTAAAATTGTCATCAATGTTAATACCATAAATATTACTTTCTTCATTATCGTCATATATAAAATCTTTAAAATTATTTTTTAGTCTATTTATAAATAAATTATCGTCAAAATTTTTCCAGTTTCTTTTTTTCGTAATTTTCATAGTATCATCCTGTTTTGAATTATTAAATAATATCGATATCCATGCATGGTCAGAAATTTTCGGTGTGTTTTCAACCTCAACAGTCACTTCTGTGTTTGTGAATACAAGATCTATAAGTGTTCTACTAGTGGGTGTTATTCTAGTTGGTTCACTAACTTTCTGTACCATTCCCCTTGTCAAAAAAATATTATTTAGTTTCGTCTCATAGTAACTACAATCTAACATATTCATATTAAAATCTCCCATTACCATGAGACTATTCCTTTTTCCAAATTTGTCAATTTCATTTTCTAAAAATTCTAAAAAAGTCATGTTTGAAGAGTTTGGGGAATGATACAGAACCAATAAATCACCCTTATAGATCCCGTCACACACATTAACACCCACACACCAATAATTTCCTCCAAAACTCGTCGAGAATAACGTACGGTATTTGATTGTCTGACGCACATAAACAATCACACCTCCCGTGCGACTATTTTGCGCATCGCATCTTATCAAATCAAATCCACGAATATACAATTCGTGATCTGCAATATCACTCGTTATTCTCGCTTCAGTCAAAGCAAGTATATCAATACATTTGTTTTTCAATAAATATGACTCTATTTCGTCAAACTTATTATAAAAACTATTTATGTTAATTAATTTAAAATATTTATAGTATTTAACATTAATCTTTTTCTGTCGTTGCTAATCTGCTGTGTCAAGTTTTTTTAAAATTCTACAGTAGTGAGGGCAATTTCGATCTGTAGCTTCATGCTCATCCGATAATTGTGTTAAGTTATATTTTATTTTTTTATTTTTACAATTAATACATTTTTTTATTTTATTAAGATTTGTGCATTCTTTCCCATTGTGTTCTTCTGCACAGTGATTACAAACTGTGTTCTTTTTACAAGTTTTATGTGTGTGACCATATCCCCAACAATTATAACATCTTCTTACATTTATATGGTCAAAGACCTTACATCTCTGCCATCCTAAATACAAAATTCCTCGTTGTAATAGTTGTTGATGTGACACACTATTCATTTCTAAAATTAATGACCAGTTATTATTTTTTTGAATATTAAAATCTATTTTCTTAATCACTTTTAAAGTATCGTCAGTTTTTAAAATTTCGTTTTGATTCCTTATCGTTAAAATAAGTTCGTCATCTGTTTTATTAAAATGGTCCTTATTAATATTTACAATTTTTACCTTATATTTATTTTTTACTTTATCATTATCAATAACTCTAATGTCATCATTTATTTTATTTTTTAATTCATTTTTTAAAATTTCTCTATTTCTTTTATTATCACAGTTTATGACCACTGTGCCATTCTTATTTGTTAAAATTTTATTAACTCCTATATTTAATTTTTCTATGTCTACTCTTGTCCTCACTTCTTCCTCTATATTTGTGTAATTTTTAGATTTTAATATTATATCATTTTTTCTTTTAATTACATCCGCGTAAGTTATTTTTTTATTTTCAACAATATTATTAATTTTATTTTTCTCTTTTAATTCATAAATTACTTTTTTTATATTTAAAATTTCGTTTTTCATATCAAAAATTTCATTTATTAATATTTCTGTTTGCTTTTTTCTAATTTCGTTGTTCTCTTTATTACACAAATATAGAATTGAAATTTCATTTTTTATTTCGTTCATTTCCTTTTTAACCTCTTCTAATTTTTCATTTATTATATTTCCAAAAATATTTTTTATTTTTTCTTCGTTAATATCAAAATGTGGCATATCATCACCACTATCACATTCGCTTAATTTTCTTTTTTTAACTCGTTTTCTTTTTTTGATACATAGTGTGCATCCTATTATTTCACCGTCCTCATCACCACTTTTATAAACAATTCTCTTTTGTTTACATTCGTGGTGGTAAAGGCGGTGACATATACTGCATTCATATTCCTCGTGAACAATACGATGACACTCACCACATTTTGAATTCATGTCTGTTTCGCGCCTTTTCAGTTTCACTAGTAATTATTCTCTCCAACCAATCACCGTCCCTCCAATCAACACGCCGCTCTCTCAGCCAACTTCACTTTGCTTCGATATTACTTTTATTGTGACTCATATATATACTCAAAAAATGTCTTTAAATAATAATAAATATAAAATATTTATTAAATAAAAAAAACACCCGAGTATTGAGCACACTCTTATTAGTGGCTGAAAAAACTCGTAATTAAACTTTAGTGAGATTGAATAAACGTCAATATTTGTAGGTTAGTTTTTTACAATATTTTAAAACTATCATTAATCGTCCACATTTAAAAGTATTTATAAATAATAATGTTTAAAATAACTGTCACTCATTTATAATCTTTGACAACACAAAACATATGTTTGTCATACAGTTAAAATCCAATTTTAAATGAATAAGGACGGACATTTAAAAATAACGTATTCTCACTTACGTGTCAGTTTTGGTAGTTTTATTGCTATCGTTTTACATATATTATTATTACGACTCGTTGTAGCTCGAGAAGTTATTTTTCCTTCTCGAAGTTTAGCCTCAAAACGTATCACACATAACTTCCATAATGGACCACAAAGTGCCATAACTTTCGGATAATGAACCAAAAGATGATGCTTTGGTTTAGCGGCACCAAGAAATTGATTTTGTAACAACTGCAAATAATGTTTAATTTTAATGGATAATATTTTATAAGTATTCGTGTATACACAATATTGAGTAAGAATTTCAACAATATTACGGAGAAGTTTTAACAATTGAAAGCATTCATCAGTTTCAGGTACAAAATCTGCAATTATTAAAGGTAAATATCGAGTAAGGTTAACATCTCAGATCCAGACATTACAATGTACTTCTTTGTTATATAATTTATAAGTATCTCAGTTGGCTTATTACATTTTGATCCATAATCTAATCCATTTAATCTATCGTTTAAATGTTCTAAGGTAAAATACATTTTCTGCTTTATAAAATAGTACAGAATTTTACCTATGTCATATCTGCAGACACCTTCCGAAACATCATGAAGAACATCGACAGATAAATTTTGTAACGGATGGAACCCACAAATATCAGAAAAAATACATTTCTCCAGTATCCCAGTACTTTTAGCGTCATTTTTTTTTAAATCTAAATCATAATTTGTAACAGTACGTAAGAAACATTAATTTTCTTCATAAATCTCGTTAATTTCACTCTTATTGATCAAACAAAAGCGGCAAAACTTATTATGATTAAAACTATCGATAAATCCTAACATTTGATGCAATCCTAGATTATCTCCTACAAGTAGTGATAATTTAAAAAATATTTGAAAATTTTTGGATGGTAATTCGATATTGATTCCTTCATCATTTAAAAATATTTGACTCGGATTTCAAATAATTGATATATTCAATTGTTTTATCAAGAATTGAAGGAAGTTCGAAAAATTTCTTTAAAACTTTACGAATAGGAATGATTTATATTGTTACAGGAATCATTTTTAAAACTTTAACACCATTTTGTAAAACATAATCTTGTCTTTCACCCAAGAGGTAGGATTGAGGTGGAATGAACCACCCAGTGTTTCTGAAAGTATTGAATGCTTGATATTCCTGTCGCAGATTATAGAAAGGATTGTTTACAGCCAAAATTTCATTAATTTGTTGTTTTACTTCAGGTTCGACAGTAGAACTTTCAAGTATTTTCTGAAATTGATATTTAAAATCAGAAAAAAAATTGTCAAACATATTAGAAACCGAACTGGTTATTTCTGAAACTCGAACTCGAGCTATGTCTCCATAGCTGTACAATTGTGCAACTAGTTTAAGTGCATCAGAAGAATAACTATTTACAGATGAATAGTAATTTTTTCTCCGTATTTTATTGAAACTTATGTTATTTATTTCATCTAAATCAGTTTCAGTTTCACTATATCGTGAAATTTGAGGTTCTACATTTTTCATATTTTCATTTAATTTATCTGAAGATATTTTGCTTTCACACTTTTTACTTTTTTTGTTACATATTATTTTATGTATTTTCTTTACAACCTGTTTCCTTCCGCATAATTTTACATGCACTCGAAATGTATTAAACGAATTAAAATGTTTTTTACAACTTTTGATTCCACACTTGTATATTGATAAATTTAAATGACAGTACTGTATGTGGCGTATCAATAAAACGCGTTCCTCAAAATGTTCCTTGCGCTTAAAGCACGAAAACATTTTACAATATAATTACAATAATATTAAAAAAATGTTATTTGTCAAGCTATGTTTCCTGTTGATCAGTTTGTATTAATTTATGAGCATAACCAATTAATGCAGTCGCTGAACGATTACATGCATCAGTCGGAAGGTGAATATTGAATAATGCTTTCTGGATGAATATTCAAACTTGTGCGGATCTTTCGGGGTATTTTAAATTCAGGGCAAAAAATATTTTCATGCAGAGATCTATTGTATGAAGTGCAGAATCTACTGGATATAATACATCATTTACTACAACATATGCTGAATTAATACATGCTACAGGTCCTACGAATATTGGGATAGGCTGCAAAGTCATTTGAGCGGATCGTAAATTATCCCTATATTCCTGTAACGCATTCTGGATGTCTGTTGGATTCTAAAAAATAACAAATATATATTACATATCAGTAATTGAAAATATATTTCATAAATGTATAACGACAAAGTAAAATATTTTTAGTGTTAATATCATTTACCTCAACATGTAATATAAAAGATTCACGTCTTTCTTCAGCAGTTATCTTATTTCTAGGTCTCTCTTCTGTATTGCTATTTCTCTTTCTTTTTGTTGTTGGCAAATCTATCAAGAATGGCAATAGATAGCATATAACTGTATCTTTGTTATCTGGATAAAAAATATTTAATAGTGAATATAAAATAATATTTTATTGTTATTAATTAATGTGATTTAATGTATTGCATACGGGTCAATAATGAAGGCGTGGCGTTCAAGTATCCTTGGTCTTTAATAGATAATGATTTACAACTATCCAATTTTACTAGTAAAAAATTACGTATCAAGTCCCAATTATCAAAAAAGTTATTCGTATGAAATGGAAATAAAACGTGGAAATCACATTTCAGCTGAAATATAAAAGTAATTACGAATGAAGTTGTATTTTTTTATATAAAGCTTATGTTTGTATTAATGTAAAAATACATAAATTGTTATTTCATTTTTTTTATACGTATATTTTAATTGAAGTAACTAACTTAAAATAAATGAAATATTGTTATTATTTCAAGAATATGCATGTTTATGCAATATTATTATTGTGTATAATTTTAATTTTTACTTTGAAGGTATTTTAATCAAGTGTAGAAATAGTTTATTATGCAATTATGGTGAGTTGGCGAATGCTGCACGAAGTTAAGCTAACCAACCGCCATATTCAACTAAAAAAAATGCTACGCTTGTACTAGATATAAGGGCAAGCTCAACTCGGTTGGTACCGATAATTACCAGTAGAATTGAAAATACTTTGTTCGATTTGAGATGAAACGATATAACATAATTCAAATGTCATATGTTATCTTTAAACAAATAATATTTCAAAAATTGTTTATAGACCGTTGCCTTTCACGTCGATGTGAGCCTGGAAACTAATGAAAAATTAGCGGGAAAGGAAAAGAAGCAAAGTGGACTGTAATTTTAGAAATAATCATCTATAATTTCGACGTTTGATCAGTTACAAACAGTGTGAACATGAATTCTGTATCGCGAGACAAAAGCCTCGGTATACAGCAGCGGCGCTTATTCGTTGAAGCGAGACGTAGCAGGCGAGCGACAAGGCGACAAACGCGCTTGTAGATTATCAGATTCTGATACGCGTACGCGCGGCGCTTAAACGGCGACTAAAACACCCCCTCGTAGCTTCTGGGCACTGACCTGGAACTGTTTATCACATTACGTCTGGCCAGGCTCTTATTTTTAAATTAGCCTAAAAAGACTAATTTATGTACTGCGCGACAGGTCTAAGTCGCGCTTCTTCGTCGTTAGAGTGGCCTGGAAGTAATGCGACATGCAGTTCCAGTTGCGCCTGCTACTCAGCATCGTCCTAACAATATTGTCAGGAGTCAGCTGACCTACCTCCCTCTCAAGATTGACTCTTGAGGAGGTCCATCTCATGCACCCAAAGAAGGTGTGCTCGGCTGAGTCCGGTATTCCCGGACAGTACAGGCAAACTGGGGAATCCACCTTCCCCATTTTGTGCAGGTAGGCGCGGAAGTACCCGTGACCGCTCAGAAATTGGGTAACGTAGTACCCGACTTCCCCGTGCGACCTTTCTGTCCACAAACGAACGTCTGGGATGAGCCTCGCGGTCCATCTGCCTCGATGTTCGTTACTCCAGGACTCTTGCCAAGATCTAAAGGTTCTGTCTCGCTCCTGCCGGGCGATCACCTCTCGAAGGTTCTCACCCTTTCTCTTGTAGATAGACTGTCGCTCCCGAGCGAGTAAATCGATCGGGATAACGCCAGCTATCACCAAGATGGCAGGCTCCGAAACTGTACGGTACGCCGAAGCCACTCTCAAGGCAGCTTGGCGCTGAACCCTTGCGAGTCGCTTACGGTGTACCTCTCTGGCAAGAGCCTGGGCCCACACTTCCGCCCCGTATAACAGGACGGATTGTACTGTGGACATAAGCAGTCGGCGTTTGCTGGACTTAGGCCCGGTGGTGTTGGCCATTAATCGGCTAAGGGAGGCCACTCCCTTAGCGGCTTTGTCCGCTGAACGCCTGATATGCTCCGCGAAACTCATCCTGGTGTCGATGGTCACACCTAGGTATTTGGTCGCCGGTTTGGTCTCAACGCGATGTTCACCTACCCACATGGGGATTACGGTGTCGATCCGTTTCTTCGTAAGGACCACGATCTCGGTTTTGCTGAGAGCAAGAGAGAGGCCGTGTGCGTTCATCCACGCGTTGATAGAACGCATCACGATGTTCAGCTTTAGCTGAGCGAGCCGAACGTCCCTTGCTGCGATCAGCGCGGCGACGTCATCGGCGTACCCAACCAAGAGCGTCTCATCTGGCATCTCTTGCCTCAACAAGCTGTCATACATCACATTCCAGAGATCGGGTCCTAGGATCGACCCCTGTGCTGCTCCTGCCGTGACTGCCATCGTGCGTTGCCCCTCAGATGTTTGATAGAGTAGGCTACGCTCCTTCAGGTAAGAATCTACCATCCGGAGGAGGTATGTCGGAACGTGGAACGACCGTTCGAGAGCTTCGAGCATGTCGCTCCACCTAGCTGTGTTGAAGGCGTTCCTCACGTCCAGTGTCACGAGAAGGACAATCCTTTTCGAGAACTGGTTGTGATTCTGCGCTCTCTCCACAGCCGCGACAACCTCACGCACCGCGTCATGCGTCGAAAGACCTACTCTAAAGCCGTACTGCCTTGGCGACAGTCTGCCCGCGGAAGCAATCGCAGATGACAGTCGAGGCCGGAGCAGCTTCTACAACAGTTTGCCTGCAGCGTCGAGCATACACAGCGGCCGGTAAGATGACGGAAGTTGGAGATCGCCCCCACTTTTGCTGACAAGCACAAGTCGCCCAACCTTCCAGCAGGTAGGAAACATACCCACCTTCAGGCACGCATTGTACATGTCGAGCAAAAATGCGGGGTTCCGGTCGCGGCGCTTATATAGTCGGCGGCGAAGCGGTGTAAATATTTTGGCGTGCACACGTCGTGACAAATTTAAAGTGGAAATGAAAATCACATTTTGAAATGAAAATAACATATAACGTAAAATATAATGCTGTGCCCTAACAACCGGCCGCCTTGCACGACCCGTGCAAAACAAACAACACATTAAGGGGAAACCAGGCTAATAACATAAATTAGAAAATGTCCGCTACAATTGGGACTAGTGACTAGTGAAGGTCGTCATTGGTTTAAGCCGCCATGAGTAGTCAAGGTGGTGACGTGCTCTGGTGGTGTTGTCCGGCTGGGCGTTGGTGACGGTAGCTGAAAAGGACCAAAGATAAATTAGAAAAGGTTACAACATTACCTAGGCGTTGGTGGACGAGGTACATACTCGCAGCGGGCTTGTCCTCGTTGACCACGAAGGAAGCTAGGGACAACTCGCCCGTAGCATTCTAACGTAGAAGCAGTTTGCCCCCTTGTTCCTTACGGCGATACCGCCGTGACAGAGGTATCGCTGCTGGAAGGGTGAAGGTCCGGCCGCCGATTTCGATGGAAGCCGGCGCTGGTGGCGATCGGTTGAGGCGCCGTCTGATATTGGCGCGCACTTGCTCCTCCGTGAGCGCTATTGGGGCCGCTGCTGCCAGGGACGCAGAGATCTGGACCTCTGCTCCTGGCCCAGTTGGCTTGACTTCGCGACGTTCCGCCATGATCGCCAGTGCTTGTCGACCCGACGCAAGACACTTCTCAAACAGTCGAAAAATTCGTCGCACATGTTGCACTTCACTGATACTCGATTCTTGGGTTATACTGTAGAAGTGCTTGACGAGGTCAAGCTTTTATACCCGAGCTTACTGTTATCATATTCGAAAGAAAATATTTTGATTTCCTCGAAAAGTGAACCGATTTCACTTGTATAATGTAAGATCGACCATAATGTGAATTTTAAATAGGCATGAAAGTAAAAATGCATTTTGATTTATTCCAGGTTTAATTTAACTAATTGCGTGATAGGTCTGGTAAGCTCTGCATTTTGTGTCCGCAGTTTTACAACTCGAACTAGAGTATTTTCATCTGGCATCGTTTGCAAAATTCTGCCTAATTCCCACTTGCAAGGTGGTAGGTTAGGATTTTTGACTAAAACCAAGTCATTTCTGCGTAGACTTGGCCTTTTGTGGTGCCACTTATAGCGATTTTGCAAAGAGAGTAAATACTCTTTGCTCCATTTTTTCCAGAATGCGTTAATGATGGCTTGTACCATTTTCCATCTCGAGAGTAGCGACAAATTTGAAGAATATTCTTCTGCCGAGGGGGGTAAATTATGCGGGGCACCGATCAAAAAGTGTCCGGGCGTTAGTGCTTCGAAATTTTCCGGATCATCATTGAGCGGTGTAAGCGGCCTTGAGTTAAGGCACGCTTCGATTTTGCAGAGTAAAGTGTGCATTTCGTCGATTGTAGGTAAAAATTTACCGAGCACACGCTTTAAATGAAGCTTTACTGATTTAACAGCCGCTTCTTGTAAACCACCAAAATGTGGTGCGGCTGGTGGATTAAATCTCCACTGTATGCATGAGTTGATTAAGTGATTTTTGAGTTGCTCATTTTTTATAAGACTCTTGTACACTCTCTGTAATTCACGATTAGCACCAACGAAATTAGTGCCGTTGTCACTCAATATGACTTTGGGTACACCGCGTCGTGCAGAAAAGTGCTCCAACGCAGCTAAAAATGATGGAGTGCTGTAATCGTTAACAAGTTCAATATGCACAGCACGGGTAGCACAACAGACGAATATAGCAATATATGCCTTGTGTGCTTTTTGACCATGACCATTACGTAGTTTAATCAGTATTGGCCCAGCGTAGTCGAGGCCAACGTGACTGAAAGGGCGCGACATTGTTACTCGTTCAGGAATTAAATTTTGCAACTTTTGAAAGGACAAGCTCGCCTTTTCTCGAGTGCACGGTATACACTTATGTATAATAGCTTTGGTTATATTCCGACAATTAATGATCCAATAATTTTGTCTAACGGTATTAATCGTCAATTTTATGCTACCATGTAATGTATTTGTATGGCATTGTCTAACTATTAATCTTGTTAAATAATGATCTGGCATCAAAATGGGGTGCTTACAATTTTCCGTGAATCTTGCATTTTTTAATCTTCCACCTACTCTTAGGATATCATTGTTGTCGAGAAATGGTGAAAGATTAAGCAATTTCGAAGAATTTAATTGCTTTTTTGATTTTAAAATTTTAATTTCTTTTTCAAAATATTTCCTCTGTAAATATTTCGTCCAGAAATTGATTGCATCGAATATGTCATTAGTTGAAAGCGCGAGCGTGTTGTTGTTTTGGTAGCCGCGAGTATTGGCGATAAAGCGGAGAATATACGCCGTGACTCGCAAGAGTTTCGGCCAAGACGAAAAGCGAGTAATCAAGCTCCACTCGTCGTTTAGCTTGTTATGCGTATTGACTCCTGCTCTTTTCTCTTCATTTGTTTCTGAAGGTTTATGTTCGTTCGGCCAATTATTTTCATTGGTCTTCAACCAACTGGGTCCAGTGGCCCAAAGCTCCGATGCTAAAAACTCTTGTGTACCCAAACCCCGTGAATTCAAATCTGCCGGATTGTCTTTAGTGGAAACATGCCTCCACTGAGCGTTTGGTAAGCATTGTTGTATATCGGATACCCGGTTTGCAACAAAAGTCTTCCAAGCAGAAGGATGCTTTTTCAACCAAGATAAAGCAATAGTTGAGTCGGACCAACAATAAGTCTTATCAATAGGAATATTCAATGAATTTTGAATGAACAGAATTAATTTTGTGAGTAAAGAACACCCACATAATTCTAGTCGCGCGATGCTGATTGTTTTAATCGGTGCTACTCGAGTTTTTGCCATTAGCAGAGAGACATGCACGCCTCCGCTAATGCCAGTTACTCTCAGATACGCAACGCAAGAGTAAGCAAACGTAGAGGCGTCGCAAAATCCATGTAATTGTATATTTATTGTTTCGCTGCCGAATTTAGTCCAGCGAGGAATTGAATAATTATTTAACGCGTTCCAATCTTGGACGAAGTTCGTCCAAATAGTAATCAGTGCAGGTGGCAAAGTAGTATCCCACTCTAATTTGTGCAGCCATAATTGTTGCAATAATATTTTTGCGCGAATTAGAATTGGAGATACCCAGCCAAGTGGATCAAATAACTTTGAAATCTCCGATAAAAGTATTCTTTTTGTGTATTTATTGTTTTCTAAGGAAATAATATTAGTTTTAAATAAAAGTTCATCTGCTTTAGGGAGCCATTTTATTCCCAGAATTTTTATTTCACTTTTATCAAATAATTTTAAATTTATTCCGCGAGAAAAATTCTCCTCGGGAATTAAACTTAATATATCGACAGCATTTCCTGTCCATTTTCGTAAAGAAAAACCGCCTTTCGATAAGAGTTTTTCTAATTGTATTTTTATTTCCGATAAAAGTTTCTTATCGGGCGCACCAAATAAAACGTCGTCAACATAAGTTTGATGCCGCAATACTTGAGACGCGAGGGGAAAGCGCTCCCCCTCCGTGTCCGCTAGATGCAGCAGTACACGTTGAGCGAGGTACGGAGCGCACGCCGTTCCGTACGTTACCGTCGCTAACTCGTAAGCCGAGATTAGCTTAGTAGCGGTGTCACGCCACAGAATACATTGAAACGGTCTGTCAGAAGGATGAATCCAAATCTGACGAAACATTTTTTCAATATCTGCGACCAATACAAATTTATGCATTCTCCAATTGAGAAGGATGCTGGTAATGTCCTGTTGCAGTTTAGGACCTATATGCAGTAAATCATTCAACGATTTACCCGTCGAAGTTTTATTAGAAGCATTAAAGACTACGCGTAATTTGGTAGTCATGCTATCTTCGCGTATAACAGCGCGATGCGGCAAAAACACGTGCGAGCTGTCAAAACAATTCAGCCGTCGCATATGCTTCAATTGTAAATACTCGTCGATAAAATCATTATACGAAATAAATAAGTTTTGATTTATATTAAATTTATTTTCCATGCGATTTAAAGCATGTTTTGCCGCATTAAAAGACGAACCTAATTGTTCACGCGGATTTTTAACTTTGAATGGAAGTTTAACACAGAATTTTCCATCCTTTTCTAGAAGGATAGATTGTTTGAATTGATTTTCACAATCTAACTCTTCTTCGGTATATTCCTGAGGGTTCGAGAAAGGCTCCTCGAGCTCCCAGAATCGTCTGAATGTTTGGTCGATCGACTCTTCAGTACAATTATGATTAACCGAAATGTGTACCTTTTGGTTTTTTAATCGTAACGGACCAGAAATCATCCAACCAAAAATCGTATTTTGTGCGATTGGTTCTTCGTAGTTGCCTTTTTTCAAGCCGGGCTTGAGTATAGCACCGTACAAATCGGCACCAATCAGCATGTCGATTTTTTGGTTTGAAGCGGGAAACGGATCAGCTAAGTATAAGTTTTGCAAGTGAGAAAAGC
>JABFQE010000006.1:576-15089 GCA_022816985.1 Scelio sp. ZL-2020 | reverse complement strand
CATGAATCAAATTCTAAATATAGAAGAAAATTATTAAGCATTAACATTAAGCATTAACATATTGACTGTGAGTATACGGACGTGTTTTTGTGCCGCTCTTGCGATTGCCGTCACATCAATTTACTGATATCTTTTATTTGAGTTTTTTCTTTTGAGATCATTCTTCAATGCGCTTCCGCACCTGGTGACAAGTTTCTTGGCCCTATTTTGTGCGGATTTGTCGCATTTTGGATACATTTGGATTTCTATAGTGGCTCATACTCGGTTGGTTGTGATGAATACCTTCTGGATCGCGGCGGCACGGCTAAGTGGACATCATATTTAACCCTTTAATTATATTTACTTTTTGACTGTTGAGATTAATTCATGTGAATTCATCATTGCGTAGTTGTAATTTTTCGATTTTATAGTTCATTCGATTTTACTCTCGACAATCTTATTTATCTATTTTAAATGCTCGATGACATTTGTAGTCAATATTGACATATGTTTGCTATGATTTTAAATACCGCTATATTTTAAATTTAAACCTTTAATTATATTTCAAGCATTTTATATCTTAACAAAGCTTCGACATACGGAATAATTTATTTATTTATAAACGAGTACTGCGAAATATACCCCGTTTTGTTATTTTTATTAGGTTAATCTCATTTGTTCGTGTTTATATATAATTCTATCTTTAAATTATAATTTTATCCTTATATTATATAATTATATCTTTTTATTGTAACTACAAAATTTTTTGTGTAAGCGTTAGCATATTTAGGCTATTTTCTTTCTTTTTTGCCGTTTATATCTATCTATTTTAAATGCTGGATGACATTTTAGTCAATATTTACATAAGCTTGTCATGATTTTAAATACCGCATTAAATCATATTAAAATCTTTAACTACGTTCTCAACATTCTATCTCTTAACTAAGCTTAGAACTTACTGATTAATTTATATTCACTTGTTTTCTACGGAAAATATCCCGTATTGTTATTTATATTAGATTATTTATATTTGTACATGCGATTTTATATTTGTGATATATTTGTGTATATATATTGATATCGTTGTATGAGCGAAGTATTATTTAGATATACCGATCGTTGTTTTACAATTTTTACATCTTTCAGTTTACATTGAAGCAGATTTTATTAGTCATGTCTCCTTCAAATAGAGATATTACCAAACGTATAAAGCGCAACATTGAACAAGTTTCTTCGCCAAATACAAGTGTTCGTGATGTTAATCTCGGCAACTCAGTCATTACTCTCCGTACTTTGAATGAAACGGTCGAGAAAACTGTTGAGCGTGTTTTCGATTCTTATTTGGAGAAAATTAGAATCATGTTTTCTACTATGTTGGAACAGGCGATGATCGGTATTACGGCTCGTTTTGATGCGATTGAAGCGGACATTCGCGATATCAATGTTCGTGTTGATACCATTGATAAGCGTTTGTCTGACGGCGAATCAACATTCGACATTGATGTTACCTATAATGAGATGCAGGACCGTCTGTCTAGATCTAAAAATATAATTTTATACAACTTTCCGGAGTCTACGGAAGTCAGCTACGATTGTGACAGATTCAACGATTTGTTGAAAAAATTCGATATTGATTTAACTGCAAAATCCTCCGTACGCCTGGGTAAATCGGATGTAGGCCGTTTTAGACCTCTACGTATCACATTTGATTCAGTCGATGATGTGCGTCGCATTTTTAGATTTAAAAAGAAATTTTTGAACGATAAATTACAGTTAAAAAACGACAGCACTCGGAAACAGAGGAACTATATTAACAAACTTAGGGAGGAACTGCAGAAAAGATACGATAATGGGGAATCTAATCTTGCTATTAGATATATCGATAATATCCCCAAAATTATATCGAAACAAAAAAATTTTTGATTCAGGGAAATAAGTCTTCATTTGATGGATTAGATTCATTATCAATTTATTATCAAAATGTGCGTGGTATTCGCTCTAAATTAGTAGATTTAAAGAATAATATATCGTTATGTGAGTATGATATCATTATCCTTACTGAAACTTGGTTAACATCTGACATTTTAGACTCTGAGCTATCATGGAGTAATTATGATATCTATCGCTGTGATAGATCTCCATTCTCGAGTCCCTATTCTAGAGGAGGTGGCGTTTTGATAGCCGTTCATTCTAAATTTGTTTCTTCTCTTCTCAAGTTACACACCAGATTGATTGAACAGGTCTGGGTTGTGTTAAATTTGGGTGATACATATTTGATAATTGGCTCCTTATATATACCTCCCCTCTCTCCTTCAGCCTTGTATGATCTAATTTTAGATTCTATTCAAGAAATTGTTTCTAAGTTTCCCGATACTGATATCGTATTAACAGGTGATTTTAATTTACCTAAAGTTGATTGGGATATATCCTCTTTTTGTTCTAATTTTAAATTGAGATCCGATACCCTGTCTTCGGTTATTCAATCTACTACTTCACTCTCTTACGCGGTTAACTATTTTAATTTATTTCAGTTTAATACCTTTTACAATCATAACAATTCCCTTTTAGATCTGGTATTCTCTTCTATTAGAGATGTACAAGTATGCTTGGCTAGCGACATTTTATCTTCTATTGATGAGCATCATCCTCCGCTTTGTATAAGTATTCCTTTTGAGCATAAAAATCGACCAACAGATATTGTTACTCGATATAATTTTCTTAAAGCTGATTATATTAATCTTAATTTATATTTTAATTCGATTAATTGGAATGAAATCTTTGATTGCGAGAGCATTAATAACTCGATTGATAATTTCTATGCTATTGTATTTTCTGGTATAAATGCTTTCGTACCTTTATTATACCGAAAAGTGAATAAATCTTTTCCACCATGGTTTGATACACTCCTCAAACATAAGATTATTGAAAAAAAAATTGCTCATAGGAATTTCAAGCGGACTAATTCTATAAATGACTACAAAATTTTTTCACTTCTTCGCAGCCAATGTAAAAATCTGAATAACCATTTACACGCTATCTACTTGAATCGTATAGAGACTTCTTTACGATATGATGCACGCACTTTCTGGAAATTTGTTAATTGCTCAGGAAAATCTGGTAAGATTCCCAATAACTTGATTTGGCATGATAGAACAAGTTCTGATGACTTGGAATCTGCTTCAATGTTTGCTGATTTTTTTAGCTCTAACTTTGCTCCGTACGATAATTCATTATTGAACTTCAATTGTGATTATGTATCATGCGATTGTATTAATAATTTTGAGGTGACACTCTCCGCAGTTTTTGAGGGTCTATCACATTTAAATATTTACAGTAGTTCAGGACCGGATGATATTCCGAATTACTTTTTACATCGTTGTAAATATTCTTTGGCAGTGCCATTGTATAAACTGTTCTCCTCGTCATTGGCTGAGGGCACTTTTCCTGATGCTTGGAAACATAGTAAAGTCATTCCAATATATAAGAATGGTGATAAAAATGATGTAACCAATTATAGACCTATATCATTAATTAATTCCATCCCTAAATTATTTGAGCAACTTGTCACTACACAGCTGTATAACGCAACTAAATCCTTTATCAATGAAAGTCAACATGGCTTTCTTCCATTAAGATCAACTATCTCCAATCTATCTATTATATCTCATTGCATTGCCGAGGCTATAGACAAAGGTAGTCAAATGGATGTTGTGTACACAGACTTTTCCAAAGCATTCGACAAAGTCCCCATCTATCATCTGTTGGAGAAACTTAACTACTACGGTATTGGTAATCCTTTGTTGAGCTGGCTTGAAAGTTACTTGACGGGAAGAACTCAGAGTGTAAGCATTAATGGAATATTGTCTCCTCCTTATGAGACAACGTCTGGAGTGCCTCAAGGGTCTCATATCGGCCCTCAATTATTCAATATTTATATTAATGACTTGGGTGACGTCATCAAGTCTGCTAAATTACTTTTATTTGCCGATGATGCTAAAATTTATATGCATATTGATGATCTACACTCAACGGTTCTACTTCAAAATGATTTGAACGAATTTGAACATTGGTGTATGCGTAACGGTATGTCACTTAACGTCTCAAAGTGCCATGTTGTTCGTTATACTTTGAAAAAACGACCAATCGTAATGAACTATATGATTAGCAATGTGATACTAGAGACTAGAATTTCAACAAGAGACTTGGGAGTTTTATTTTCTTCTGACGGTAAATTTAATGAACACATCTCTTATATGATTAACAAGTCCTTGCGGATGCTTGGACTTATTAACCGTCTATCGTTACAATGGAAAAGGCCTTCCATCTATTCAACTTTATATAAATCACTAGTACGTCCTCACCTGGAATATGCCTCTCAAATTTGGTCTCCATTTACCAAACATCATTGTGACAAAATAGAGTGGGTTCAGCATAAGTTCCTGAGACGTTTGAGCTTTTTGTGTGGTACACCAATGAGCCCATTTAACCATGATTATAAAACCATAATGTTAAGCTTTAATATTAAATCGTTGACATCCAGGAGGAAGATGGGAGATATCTGTTATCTTTATAAAATCATACATGCTTGTGTTGACTGTGCTCAGATTTTGGGGTGGATAGATTTTGATATTCCTCTAAAATCTCTACGTAAAAATAAACTATTCCGTTTAAAACGTTATAGGACGACTATTGGGCAAAATGAAATTATTAATCGTATGTTAAAATTGGGTAACGAAGTGAACTTGTATATTGATATTTTTAATACTTCAATTTCTACGTTGATCGCTACTTTAAATAACAAACTCGAGTAACCCTCGTTGTCTTGACTAAATTTTATTGTATACTCGCTGTCTTAATATGTTTATTCTCATTTGTATTGATCCTACTTGTAATATTGTAAAGGGGCTTATTTCCCCGTTTATATATCAATAAATATTCTCAATTTCTCACCGAATAAATATTTAGGCAATTGCTAAATGAGAATTCAGTAAATAAAGTTAAGCGTATTATTTTCATCTGATTTTCTTGATCACAAAGAATACGAAAGGATAAAAGTGTAAAAGAAAAATGTTGAGAGGGACCTGCGCTCGCGCGGCCGAGAAAAGTAGCGGGAAGGATCAGAAAAGCGTGACAACAAAGTTTCGACAGAGGGGAAGTGGTGCATGGTATACACGAAGATAGAAGTAAAGGTGATGAACGCGGAGTGGGAATCCGAACGGATGTACAAGCGCTAGTGCGGCAAAGAACAGTAGCGGGAAAGATCAGAAAATGGCGGTAAAGTTTGTGCTGCCAAGTACGTCCCACAGGCGATGGTGGACTACGGTTCTGCCATCTGTCTCTTTTTTTACAAATACAAATCATAAAACAAATCTATTTATCGTACATATAAAAATTAAATATCACAATATATAAAATCTATAATATTGTTTTAATTGTTAAAGCATTTGTTACAGATACATTGAGGTCTGAACAATTATTCAGCCATGCAAGGAACACTTCATCACATTTTATTTTTTCCTTCCTGTCGATAGTTAGAAGCTGCATTATTAGTGCAGCTTCAACAGAGTAGGGAAGGAATTGGAGCGGGGTATACGCAAAGATAGAAGTAGAAGGGACGTCACAGAGTGGGGATCCAAAGCGATACTTCTTAGCGAAGTGCATTCATGCACACTCAACCATCATTTCGTTGCGAGCTTTATTCGAGAGTAGTCGAAGTATCAGAGCTAGTTCTGCTAAGTGTGTATTATAAAATACAAAGTGTTAGTGATAGTAAGTTTACTGAGTTACTACAGAATATTAAAATGGAACAAAGCAGTCATGACCAGTCAAGGCCAAGAAACGGAAAGGAGAAAAGAATTATATCTAAAGAAGCGAAATTGAAGGCCATCGATAGAGTGCATGATGGTGAAAGCAAAGCGTCCGTTGCTAGGAACATAGGAGTTCCGGAGTCCACATTTAGAGGGTGGTGTAAATCCGAATCAAAACTTCGGGGAAATACCACCAAGCGATGTTCGTCGGCAGATAGTAAAGTTCATTCACCGGGTTCAACGGGAAATTTAAACGTCGAAAGGGTTTGTGACGGTGAAGGGAGTAAATTAGGACCTAGTAAAAGATTTAGGGCCAGCTTTCCTGATACTCAAATTAATCCAATACCATCTACAAGTGCTCTGTTGGATACATCAGAAAATGGAGATAGTGGAGTCACTTCGAGAACCGATACAACAAGAAACTTGTCCACTGCGGCAGATTTGAGCTTCTTTTCAAATTTAAGTAATCAAGACAATAGTGCTTTATCATTGAGAATGTTAGGAAATAATTTACCAACATTACACGCTCATTCCAACCAAAATACTGTTGCTGCAATGAACAGACTTCTTGGGACGTCAACTACAACTTCGTCTACGTCATATAGTCACCGAAGAAGTGAAAATGGACTTCCTCCTCCCACTGCTAAAATAAACAAATCAAGCCGAAATCTTAATATTACAGCTAGTTCTATTCCGCAAACCAATCATGTTAATACTTCACATACAGGAATAGCTCATAATGAGATGACTAGAATAATTGATAATCCTACCCTCATGTATTTGAGACTGCTACAGATACAAAATCTGCATTTTTATCATCAACTACAACAACGACAACAATTATCGCAACAACAACCACAGCATATATCACAACCACAACAACAACAGCAGCCAACTGCCTCAGCTTTTCCACAACAGGCGTCAGATCGAGAAAGTAGCACCAGCCCTACAGAAAATAGACGAAACAGCCCAATTTTATGGAACAACAATGAAACTATCGACAGGAAGGAAGCAGTAAAATGCGGTGAAGTGTTCCTCGCATGGCTGAGTAATTGTTCAGACCCCAATGTATCTGTAACAAATGTTTTAACAATTAAAAGAATAATAGAAAGATTAAAATCTGCACAACCATCTACAGTTCCAGAAGTAGAACGAATAGAGCAACCTCAAGAAATGGAAGTACTAGATTTATCAAAAAGAAACGATAATTTTTAAGAAGAAACTTGCAACGAAGATAACCCCGAAGATGCGACAGTTTAATAAAATAAATGGTAATATCGGTAAAATTGCTGTGATTTATTGTTATCGTATGATATAAGTTGGATAATTTTCGAAAAGTAATTAAAAAAATTTAATTTTATTAATCGTTAATATTAAAATAAATTCTAATTATTGAACATTACATCTCTATTCTATCATTTAGCTGTGATATATAAAATAGTAATTTATAAATTTCCGTTTAAAGTAATATGAAAAACGTTTATACTTAGTAGTAGTAAATCAAATTTTTTATAGCGTAAAAGATATATTTTATAGTATACAAATGATAGCAAGTAATGTGTATATTTAAACAATAAGACTTGAAGTACTTATAGTTATACAATATGTAAGTTTATTTAAATATAAAATAAGTAAAAAATTTACACGAAACACGTAGTGTGTACAATCAAACGTATAAATTACCTACAACTTTTTTTATAAATAGTTTATATTCTGATGCATATCTTCACACCTTATAGAGTTTAAATGATTTTACAATTGTTTTGATTAATACAACTTTTTCTGATATATTACATATTGTGTAACATCCGTAGTAATTTCTTATATAGTTGCCATTGTAAATAACAGAATTATTGAAAGTAAAATTTTTGTAATTATATGTAGATTAATTATTAAAGATACAAATATTACGAGTTATTAATATGAAATGTTATAATTACATATTGTAAATATTGATGTATGTATAAATGTCATCTGCGATTTAAGAATATAGCTTTAAACCAAAGTTAAGAAAGTGCAGTCGACAGAATCATGTATTTAAGACTGGTAAGACGTTCGTTGCGCTCGTATGCAAATTCTACGCATGATAATGTATGATAATGAATCAGAAGATGAATAAATACGTCTATAAGTGTTTATTATTTTTTTTTGCGAATAACTAGATTACGGTGAAAAGATTAAAATTGACTGATTTTTTTATTATCAATAAACACCGACGTTTCATTTTTTACCAAAAAGCAGCATTAAATAATCTGGCTGCAATTTAATAAAATGTAGAAATTATTTTAGGCGTGCTTTTTAAATTATATTACGGTTAATTTTCTGGAACTACAATTTCGATGTTACTATCAACTACATTCCAGACTGTAACTACTGTTTTCTTAACATTTATATTTGTTAATTCTGTTTTAATATATGTACGCCTTTGTATTAAGTATTTATCAAAATCTGCAATGCAAAATAAAATTAATTAAAATCTATCACTGCTTTTTATTTTATCAACTACCTCTCCAGAAAACTCATTCTATTTATTTTGAAATCTCGATTATTAAATTTTTTATCTTTTAGGTATATTACAATTTAATATATTTAAATTTTTTTTGTTTGATTATAGCTTTTGAATTTTAACAAATGACATTTGGATTTATTATAGGGTTAATTACTCATAGTGATTTATTAAAATCTTATTTTTATCTGTATTAATATGACGATTTAGTCATATATCTGCAAAGGAAGTAAGTATCATAGTTATTTAATTAATATGTATTTTATTTATAAAATTTGATTAAATTATTAAAACATAAATTTGACATTATTAATTCAAATAAATTACTATTATGAACAATGAGTTTAGATTAATAATTTAATTATTATTTTAGTTTCACATTATATATAAATCCAACAATTTTCATTTGAAATTTATATTGAAATGTATAATATAAATTTTATTTATTATTAGTTTTACATATTATATGGCATATACTCAATATTAAAATAAGAAATATAAAAAAATATAAAGATAAACATGTTAATAATAGTCATATAAATCATTACACGGGAAAAAATAAAACAGTATGTATGACTACATTGAATAGGTTTAACACAATCCGGTAGAATTTACTATGTATCTATAGTTACTTCAAAATTTATAAAAAACATTGAACGATGAGTACAATTATACGTATATGTTTTATTATTCCTTTAATAAAACCTAAATATTTATAATGTATTATATAATTTAATAAAATTTGATTTCGCCGAATTAATTGGCAGATTTAAAAATTTTAGTTATTTATAATTCAAAATAATAATATTATATGAGTTGCTAAGTATCATAATTTTTAGGTTATTTTGTTACTACAATATTTTCAATGGATATTTGAAATTTTCAAAACTAATTTGTACATATATTAAAGTGAAACATAGTTTTTAAATTAAATTTCATTCATTTATAAAATAAAATAATTTAGTTTTCTGATTGTAAAAGAAATTTTGGTAATTAGATGGACATGTGAAACTTTTAACGTGTGAATCAAGTAATATCAACTATATAAATGCACTTTCTTAGAAAACGTTGAATAAAACCGTTTTTCAGATTAATTTAACGGGAAATTGTGTCCAGGGTAGAAGTGATTCAATTTAATATTTCAAAACAATTATCAATTGCAAGTATATAAATATCCAATTTTATTAACTGTAGGTAAATTAATTTCTATATGCATTTATTGATTGTTTGTTTGACCGGGTAGGAATAATAATTTTGAAGAGCATTGCTTTGGTATTAATTAATAATCCATTAGATATATTAAACAGATTTAGCTTAGTGCATTAAGAAAAACATTCCCAATAATTATACATTAATAAACTATATGAAATTAAAATCTGGTTACATTAAGTAATGAATTATGCATGAAAAAATAATGAAGTTTAATAATAAATATAAATAATAAAATATTAAAAATAAATACAATGTATTATTTTTCCATTTCTTTTCAATTATCTAACATTTTTTGGTGTCAACACAAAAAGGGTTAAGGTGAATTTTGTTTTAGTAATTGTAAAGCAAATTTATATATAAACAATGTTATTATTAAACACGCAATAATCCCAAAAAAATAATGTTAAATAAAGTATACATACACAATAAGAAGCAGACGTTAAAAAAACGATTATATACGATAACTACCTGAAATGACATTGTACCAATTGTTTTCATAAAAAATTAAATCAACAGTGAATTTTTGAAAATGAAATCTGATTGAAAACCAATGAACTACAGTAACATATGGCATAAATTTTTATTAACTATTTACTATCCACTTACTGCATTTAAACGATTATTTAGCCAGGTATATATAATTTTCAAGTAAATTATCATGAGAAATTATATTTTATGAATTAATTTAGTAGTGAGTTTACGTTTGATAAACAGGGTTGAAGCGCCATTTATGAATACTGCTCCCCTTTTAGACACTGTACGGAATTTAGGAGGGTAGATTCAGCAATAATAGCACAACCACTTTGTTACGGTATGCGACTAATCGGTTTATTATGTTTTAGAGACACTTTAAATTGGATTTCAAAGCAGTATTTTCGAGTCAAATAATTCTATAAATATGAATATGTATGTCAAGTGGTTAGCACAATAAATAAAATGTAATTGACAAATCATCACTATAAGTATAATTAATTGCGACACGTGGAGAAAAATTGTAATTCATTTGATTCGTTAGACAGCTGAATAAACTATTTGAGATAGTTCGTAAATAGTCAAGTACCTTAGATTGTTTATTTTAAAAAATTATTTAAGAACTGTTAAAATTTATGACCGTAAGTCATATAATATATGACCGTATTGAAAAGCTTTCCATGAATTAGAACAATAGATTGTTTAATATCTGTAGGGAACCACTTCTAGTTTTGGACATTTATATAAAAATACAATAGATAATCCTAACATTTTAATGATGATAAATATCTAAACGGGCAAGCACAGTCCTTTATAAAAACAAAAATGTAGTATTTACCAACAAACCTTTAGAAAATTGCAGAGTTTGCACGAAGATTACCTTATTTAAATTTATTATTTATTATTATTTATTACCTTAAATACATTTCTGAGTCCAGGTGTAATTTGATTTAATTACAAGAATTTGGTAATATTCGTCATATGTTCCTTACAATATAAATATACACTGTGAGAAATAGATAGTCAAAAGAACTATCTATATGGTTATCGTAACCATTTTAGATAGTTAAGTTAATGTACTAACTTAATTATCTAAATAATAAACTTGACTATCCAAATAGTGATTTGCATATGTCAAGTATCCATATGTTGTACGTGTTTAATATAGTTGCATGTAATATTTGAACCCTCTATAGGCCGAATTTATTTCTTAAATATTAAAAAATATTAACTTTCATGTTACTATTTTAATATTTCAGATGATAGTTCTGCTAAATGTAATTAATACTATTATTGTTTACCTTAGAAACATTATATAATCTTAACGTATGTGCCAACTTATGAAGAAAAACTTAAATTATTTAATAAAATGTCATTTTATTAGCATGTGATTTTAAAGTTACACGGGCCCATAAATGGTTAATATGAAAATAATGCACGCATAAAATAGAATCTAAAGTTTGAAAATTTTATATTGTGAATTATTATTATTATTCAAGTCATTGAATTTGTTATAATACCATCCATGCTTTATTATTTTCTGTTTACCGAGCAGTAATATTGAAGAGTATACCTATTCAATAATGAAAATAGACAAAAGGAACATTTGTAAAGTCCAACTTAAAATTAAGGGTTCGGTTTAAAATAACTTATGTTATTGTTAAGTACTTGTCATGAATTACAAGTCTTTCCAAGGAAGGTGAATTTTGTTTACAAACATTTATAAACCGTACCACTTTTATAGAAATTTAAAATGTATGCTGTATCATAAACGAATGTAAATAAAAAATAAATAAATAAGTAAAACAATAAATAATTAAGTTGTTATTTATTATGAATATTATAATGAAATATTGTTTATATGAACTACATTATACTACATATACACATATCTTTCACGTCAGAAAGTACATTCTGACCTGATCAATAGAAGGTAAATAATAACTTGGTAAATAATAATTTGGTATATAATAATTTGGTAAATAATAATTTGATAAATAATAATTTGGTTTTATCTTATTCAAGTACTATACTTCTTCTAAACATTAAATTATACACGGGAAAAAATAAAACAGTATGTATGACTACATTGAATAGGTTTAACGCAATTCGGTAGAATTTACTATGTATCTCTAGTTACTTCAAAATTTATAAACAACATTGAGTACAATTATACGTATATGTTTTATTATTCCTTTAATAAAACCTTAATATTTATAATGTATTATATAATTTAATAAACTTTGATTTAGCCAAATTAATTGGCAGATTTAAAAATTTTAGTTATTTATAATTCAAAATAATAAGATATTATGAGTTGCTAAGTATCATAATTTTTAGGTTATTTTGTTAATACAATATTTTCAATGGATTTGTTTTTATTACAACGTACTTGGCAGCACAGGCGTAACGTTTCGTCAGAGTGGGGAAGGAATTGGAGCGGGGTATACGCAAAGATAGAAGTAGAAGGGATATGATCCCCACAGAGTGGGGATCCGAAGGGAATTTAGCTAGTGACGAGCTCAACTAAAACCATCATTTCGTTGCGAGCTTCATTGGAGAGTGTTCAAAGTATCAGTGTTAGTTCTACTAAGTGTGTATTATAAAATTCATAGTGTAAAGGTTCACAAGTATTATTTTTATATCGTTTAGTTATCGAGCAAATCATTCGATAATTTTAGTGCTGCTTTAGTGTATCTGCGGCAGTATCGTGCAAAATAAGCGAAATAAAAAAAATGAATAGACAAGAAAACAAAAAGGAAAATATAAACGAGCCACCAGCGAGACCTGGCAAGCGTCTATTACGGTCTCTAACTAATCAAGAGAAATTGGAGGCAATTGATAGAGTGCATGGTGGAGAAAGCAAAGCATCCGTGGCAAGAGACATCGGAGTCCCGGAGTCAACATTTAGAGGGTGGTGTAAAACGGAATCAAAACTTCGCGGAAGTAATTTAAATAGATCTTTATCAGGCCATACATCCATTGATAAAATACAATTTTCTTCTTCGAGGAGGTCCAATCCAGAGATACTAAGTTTGCAACCATCTACAACTTCGTCTACGTCATATAGTCACCGAAGAAGTGAAAATGGAATATCATCGAACACTTTTTCGAGATATCAATTAACATCACCATATTACAACTCAGCTATGGCACAAAAAAACAGACTTCCTCCTCCCATTGCTAAAATAAACAAATCAAGCCGAAATCGCAAGAGTACAGCTAGTTCTATTCCGCAAACCAATCATGTTAATACTTCCCATACAGGAATAGATCATAATGAGATGACTAGAATGATTGAGAATCCTACCTACAAGTATTTGAGACTGCAACAAACACAAAACTTGCATTTTTATCAACAACTACAACAAGGACAACAATTATCGCAACAACAACCACAGCATATATTACAACCACAACAACAACAACGGCAGCAGCCAACTGACTCAGCTCTATCACACCAGGCGTCAAAACGGGAAAGTAGCACCAGCCCTACAGAAAATAGACAAAACAGCGCAATTTTATGGAACAAAAATAATGGACAAATTTTAGATTATACACTGCTGAACAACCATAACAGCAATAATAATTTAAATGTTGAAAATAATCAATCAAATGATACTTCAGAAAGTCATACCGAAAACAATAGAAGCTACATTAATAATGCAACTATCGAAAGGAAGGAAGCAATAAGATGTGGTGAAGTGTTCCTTGGATGGCTGAATAATTGTTCAGACCCCAATGTGTCATTTTCCAACGTTTTTACAATTAGATCAATGTTGGAAAAACTAAAATCTGCACAACCATTGAAATTATGCCAATCATCATCGTTTCCACCCTGTTCGACATCATCTACAGTTCCAGAAGTAGAAGAAATAGTGCAACCTCAAGAAATGCAAGCACAAGATTTATCAAAAAGAAACCATAATTCAGAAGAAGAAACTTGCAACGAAGATAACCCCGAAGATGCGACAGTTTAATAAAATAAATGATAATATCGGTAAAATTGCTGTGATTTATTATTGCCATCTGATGTAAGTTGGATAATATTGGTAAAGTAATTAAAAAAATTTAATTTTATTAATCGTTAATATTAAAATAAATTCTAATTATTGAACATTACATCTCTATTCTATCATTTAGTTGTGATATATAAAATAGTAATTTATTAATTTCTGTTTAAAGTAATATGAAAAACGTTTATACTTAATAGTAGTAAATCAAATTTTTTATAGTGTAACAGATATATTTTATAGTATACAAATGATAGCAAGTAATGTGTACATTTAAATAATAAGACTTGAAGTACTTATAGTTATACAATATGTAAGTTTATTTAAACATAAAATAAGTAAAAAATTTACACGAAACACGTAGTGTGTACAATCAAACGTATAAATTACCTTCAACTTTTTTTTATAAATAGTTTATATTCTGATGCATATCTTCACACCTTATAGAGTTTAAATAATTTTACAATTGTTTTGATTAATACAACTTTTTCTGATATATTACATATTTTGTAACATTCGTAGTAA
>JABFQE010000005.1:0-15370 GCA_022816985.1 Scelio sp. ZL-2020 | reverse complement strand
ATTGATAAAGCATTAGACATGGAAAAAAATTTCAAAATGTTTTAGATTTTGAAAATTGTTTTTCAATTTGCGTTCAAGTTAAAACTTGTTTAAGTTGATAAAAGTACCCTCACACAATCAAGAGTTGGAATAGAAATGCAAAACGAATGGATGATAGAAATGGTCCAGTTGAATCAATGCTCCAGATTGTAGTTTGTAGAAACTCGGTTATTCATAGCTGCCTTAATATAATATATAATATGCCTTAATATAAACTAATATATACATATTGTGACGTTGTCACTTGTTAGTAGAAATAAAATTAAAGAAAATTAAAATAAAACATATTACCCAATGACATATAAATATAACCTCACTTATTCACACTGAGCTGTGAGGTATAATTTTAAGTTTTAAAGTTCAAATTTGAAACATATTTCAAATTTAATTAATTCCAAAGCTCAGTGGGTTATTTATTTTATTTAATCACTTGTAGATTCATATTTAAAACCTGAAAACACTCGCACGTAAACATTTACTTTAGGTCGCGGAAAATAAATAGAAAATTCGCGACGAAGTTGTTGACGCCGCGGAAAGCACGTATCGCGAGACAGTTAGTTGACAGTTAGTGTAGTACATTGTAATATAGTACTGTGACAGTAAAAAGTGATAGCAGGAGTACGGTGCTTGGATAAAGTGTGGTGATTGAATTCCGCGAAGGACCATTGGGAAAGATAACCGTGAGTGGCAGGATGGCGCTGCAGGGTTAATTGTGATTCATCCCCTGAGAATGTCCCGGCCGTAGGGGCAACTGCAGATGGGGCGAAACCACCACTATGTAATGTAAAGTAGTTTTTCTTTTTCTCTTCCTCTCTCTCTCGCGATAACAGTGTTCGTTTTTAATTTAGTTATTGAATAGTGCAGTGTTAGATAATGATAATTTTATTATGTTATTGAAAATTTTAATAATAAATGAAATTTTGGAAATTTAAAATAAATCGGGCGCGTAGCGATCATGAGCCGGCACTATGCTAGGCGGCGGGCGAAAAAGGCGCACGGTCCTGCGTTGCCGCGAAAATTTGAATTAGTTAGTTCTGCTATCGGGTAAAAACCGAATTAATGCAAATAGAAATTTTTTTTGTAGGAGTTTTGAATTTTGCCCGCTGAGGACAGCGAGGCCGTAGGGTTGATTTTTCCCGCGAATAAGAGAAATAATTATAATTTATGGGAAATTTATTATATGAGAAATGTTATTTTAAAAGTGTAGTAAGCAAGTAGAATTTTCGTTATGCGGAAAGATTAATTAAAATAAGCTCCCTTGCCAATTAGTAGAATTGATGTTTATTAAATTTAAAAGCATATTAATGTTGACATTAATTAAAATAATGTTGACAATTTTGATTAATGATGTTTTGAAATTAGCTACGTTATTGAAGTAATTTAATGAATTGAAATTGATTTTGAGAAATGAAATTTTAAATAGAATTAATTATAGTTTAGAATTGTAAATTGAAATTATTATTGATTTATGGGATTTAGTATTAATGAAAGAGAGTTAATGAATTAAATTAAATTGAGTTTATGAAGTGATTTAAAATTATAGAAACTATGTGAATAAATTTATGTGAAATAAAACTAGTTAATATAATATTAGTGATTGAAAATAACTCAATTTAAATCATTATTTTTTTTATTTTTGAAAATGATTAAATTTAATTATATTATAGCAGAATTAATTATGAATTGTGACGTCATACAATTCATGATTTTAATAATGTGATATCTTGAGGAATAATAGAATTAGTTAATAATTTCTCTAACATTTGATTTTAAAATTGAGTTTGATTGATATCTAAAATTAATCGGTTGTTGAGAATTATTACAAATTAATCACATTACAGTATTAGTGAAATTTGCTACGCCTGTTGTGAGGCAAACACTAAACATATCACTGTTGATAATAATAAAATAAACTGTTTTATACAAAGAGTATTTAAATGAATTTACAAATAATATTGAATAAAATATATTGAGAAAATTTAAATTATTTTATGATGCCCTTTTATATTAGAGGCTAAATTTATTTGAAGATTATAACAATTATGAATAAGTAACTTTTATTTTATATTATTTAGATGTATGATATTAATGGAGATGTATTTGATGCTTATGTTGATTTATATGAGAAATAATGTATTGATAAATAATTTAGGTAGTGATATTATGCATATTATTAAATTAACAATTTGTTATTAATTATTTTTGAATTAAAATTAAATGAGATTCCAAGTAAAGTGAATTAAGTTAATTATGCTAATGATATAGATTTGAATATTTATTTCATTTTAAAAGTAATTTCAATATTTGAATTGATTTGAACTTCAGAAATATGAATGGGAATACTAATCAATTATTTTCAGATTAATTATACAGGCGTAGGAACAAAGCTTCCTTAATAATTCAATGTAAAATATAACAATATTCTCTGATATGAAATATGATGGTGTGATATGATTGGAAATATGCAGGATTGTGATACTGTGGAAAATGATATTTGAATATTGGTTCATGAGCGATTGGAAATCCATGTTATATCAAACTGGGAATTTAATGATGTTGACGTCATTAGAATTATTTACATTGATTTTAATATTGCCTGTCACCCTGCACTCAGATGGTAAATTTTGATTATTAATTACTAACAATCACCATTCATATTTCGGAAGTGATATTTAAAATTGAAGAGTAATTATGCATAATAGTCATGATAAAACTAACCATTGATATTGTTTAAAAATTAATTTTTATATTTGAAAATGTAACTTGAATGTAAAATAAATGAACTGTATATCATACACTATAACACTAGTATATTAGAGACTATTATATGTTATTAAAAGTGGATGCTCAACCACTGATAAATAGAATTGAATTATAATTGTATAATAGAATTAAGTAAAATGGTTTGAATAATAGTAGTACAATAGTGAAGTATGATATACACTATCCTAGTTATAAAGGGATAAACGCGTCTGGCTATAGTTATGTGAGACCACGGCATAGCTATATACCACGTCGCAAATGGCGCCCGAACAGGGACCTTCTCTTTTCTTTATAAAAGAGAGTGGTCAGAATTATTTTTGGTTGTTTATATTTTGTGATGTTTAATATAAAAATAGAAAAATAAAAAATAGTGCATGCTGTGTTAATTGTTTGAATTTAGATTACCTGCCCATTAGTTAATTATTGGATATTATTAAAGCCGCGCCGCGAATACGAGAGAGAGAGAATTAATTATATAGTTGGCTGGTGGAACCCCTATGCGCCACCCTTGATGAATTGAAAAATTGAATTTTGATATTTGTATTTGAATTTGATATTGTTGAATTGAATTTTATATTGCAATTGTGATTGATTGATGAAAATATTGATGAAACTGATGAATTGTGAATTTAATTTGTTTTTGAAAAATTTTCTAGTGAAATATGAATTTTGAATTGAAATGAAAATTGTTGTCTGAAGTTGAATGATTTAGATGTACTTTGGATCTGATTAGTAGATTTTGTTCGATTGGACCGTAAATAATCGATAATTATTCCTGATCAAACGCGATTTTTAAATTTTAGATTGGTAGTGATTCTGCTCGTTGCAAAATTTTGAAAAGATGGCAGCGGGTAACGAAGGCCAATCGTGTCCAATACCTTCGGATTTCGATAGCGAAGAGGCAATTTCCGCGTGGGTTAGAGCACAGAATCCACTAGAGTTATTGAAAATAATTGCGGTAAAAAAATTGAACCCTTCTGGATCGTTAGAGGAAATCCAGAATAACTTGATTCAAAACTTAAATAGTCACAGATTAGGGCAATTAGAAACGGGTGAGGAAGTAGACCCCGAGCCTGATGACGAGTTGAGTCAGTTATTAGATCAGATATCGGACATGGTAGAAAATAGGAGGTCGCGAGCTGAGACAGAATTAGATCGATTAAGGGGGGTAAGGGGACCATCCCTTATTACGGTAGATGAATGGCGAACTAGTCGTGACGATAGAGACAGGAGCGCTCACACTTCTAGAGACGTTTCTCCGGATTTTTATGCACAGCCGGAGGAAATAAACGTATTGCCATTCGCGAGCACTAGGATCGAATCACGAGGCGCAATTAGGAGGCCAAATGCCACTAATCACCGCGAAAGCAGGTCGCCAGTTCGTGAGATCAGATCTAATAATAGGCGTAGCGTAGAATTTAGCCGAGTACACGATAGAGGTTCGGCAGATTTGCCCCGAGATAATCGGAGGCCTAGTCTAGATCATTCGAGGAGAATAAATTCTCAGACGCAATTAAATTTTAGCACTCCGTTGGAGCAAACGCTCTATGAGAGCATATTGGGAGTTTGTCGCCCGGACATCCGCCGATTAATTAAAGATTGGGGTATTAAGTTTGATGGGGAGTCCGAGGCCAGCGCGGAAGAGTTCTTGCAGAGTATTAGGGACCATCGTCGAGGTACAATAGTGACCGATGATGATCTTCTAAATGCGTTACCCGACTTGTTAAGCGGAATGGCAAGCCGATGGTTTAGGTTAGAGAGAGATTCGTGGAGAGACTGGAATGATTTCGAGTTCGATTTCAGGTTGAGATATGGGGAAGAGGATTTTCAGGAGACGGTACGAAAGGAATTAGATTCGCGTACGCAAGGTACAAATGAGCCAATCCGTGATTACCTCGTAAATTTCCGACAAATATTGTCATATCTCAAACCTCCACTTTCTTTTGACAGACAATTAGATAGGACGTATTATAATCTGAAGCCAGATTATAGACGGTATATTCGCCGCAATGATTTTGCTAGTTTCCGCGAATTGGAAGCATTAGGCAAAGAATTTGAGAAAGAAGAGCGAGGCCGAAGGAGGTATAGACCCCCGCCAGCTCCAAGGGATTCAGGAATCCCAGAATTAGCATACCGAGCGGAAAGGTATGTTAGGTTGGATAAGCCTAGGTGCAGGGATGAGCATCAGGATATTAGGAGAGATAGAGGCAGATTCGAGAGTAATTCACTTAACAATAGAGTAAGTGACAGGCGCGATAGACCGCGTGATTTGAACGAATGCGCAAAGCAAGGTCGAACGCCTGATTTACGACAAGAAAATCGGCCAAAACCGGAGGTTAAACGTTTTGATCGTGAAGAGAATTCGCGTAGAACTATAGTTTGTTTTAATTGTAGAGAGCCGGGACATATTAGTACACAGTGTCCGCGGCCACGCCAAATCGCGCGAAATGTTGTGCGAGGCAGTAATACCGACCAAGTTGGGTCAGGCCAAACTAAACGAAATTTTTCAGACGAAGATAAGTCGAAAAATAAGTCTAACCAAGGTCCAATGATTTTAGACCAATCAGTTAGAAAAGTAGTTAGTTGCAAAGAGCCAGTGAGCTCAGGCAATAAAATAAATGATCCCAGGCCTTTTATTGAGGTGAGAATTCAGAATATAATGCTGCGAGCATTAGTAGATACTGGGGCATCTCAGTCATATATTGGGTCCATAGGGATTGAAAAGTTATGGCCCAATGGTATACCGAAACTGAGAAACGGTCCAGCAGAGTTAATATTAGCGAACGGGATTAGAGAGAAAACGGAAGGAAAGATTAGGTTATTAGTTTCATTAGAATCTCAGACCTTGGAACTAGAATTTAATCTAACGTATAAATTAAATTACGAAGTAATTTTAGGTATAGATGCCTTGAAGAAAATGAAAAGTAGTTTGGTAGAAATAAATGGTGAAATAAAGTTAGTTCCAAGATCTCGAGTAATATTAGCAGTTGCAGATAGTAAGAAAGTTAGACATCCCGATAAAGCAGGTTTAGTCGAGGCCACTGAACGGGAAAAACAGATAATTAAAGACGTGGTAGAAAATCCGATAAAAGTGCCCGAAAACCAAACCTTAAGTCAGACGCAATCGATGAGACACGTCGTTAATGCGCAAAGGTTAAAAACGAATATAAAAAGATTCGCACCGATTCAACATTACTCTGCCCCCAGTAATCTAAAACAATTGAGAAGATTTCTGGGAATGGCCTCGTGGTATCGTCGGTTTATACCAGATTTTGCGACAAAAGCCGAGCCGTTAAAGAAATTGTTGAAAAAGCAAACCAGGTGGGATTGGGGCTCGGATCAGGAAAAGGCATTCCGTGAGATTAAGCGAGCCCTGGGAAAAGCACCCACTCTGGCACGCCCGGATTCTAGTGTACCATTTTGTTTACAGACTGACGCGAGTAATTCAGGATTAGGAGCGGTCCTAACCCAAAATATAGACGGTGTTGAACGTGTGGTAGATTACGCGAGTCGAACAATCAATAAGGCTGAACGAAATTACAGCGCGACTGAAAAAGAGTGTCTTGCAGTGGTATGGTCGTTGGAAAAGTTCCGATATTATTTAGAGGGATACCACTTTACTATTATTACGGATCATAGTAGTCTGAGATGGCTGAATAAAATTACTGATCCTACTGGCAGATTGGCCAGGTGGTCCTTGCTACTACAGGAATTCAGTTTTAATGTGGAAAATCGACGAGGGACATCGAATCGAGTGCCCGATGCTCTCTCTCGAATGTTTAAAACCACGGCTGAAGTAGTGGCAGTGACAAATGGTACTGACGTATGGTATAATAATAGAATAGAGAAAGTGGAAAAATGCCCTAAAACACTTCCAAACTGGAAGCTAGATAATGGTAAATTATATTTTCATAGACCTGACCCACTGTTGGAACAAATCGTTGAAGACTTAGATGCGTGGAAATTGGTTTTACCAGAATCGCGACGCGAAATAGCGTTAAGTCATGCTCACGATTTGCCTTGTTCTGGTCACCTGGGTATTGAGAAAACATATGCCAGGCTTGCGCGAGAATTTTATTGGCCGGGATGCTATAAAGCAGTAGTAGACTATGTGCGTAATTGCCCCACTTGCCAAGTCTCAAAACCCTCACAAACGGGTAGACAAGGCCTAATGGGAGGCCATATTGTAGACAAACCGTGGAATGGCGTAATCACAGATATTATGGGTCCGTTTTCTCTTGGTACGGGTAAATGGTATGAGTCACGCTTTAGACAAACTAAGGTTAATAATGAGAAGCGGAAAAATATTAGTTTCAAAGTAGGCGATCTAGTAATGAGGAAAGCTAGAAGATTACCCGATGCCATTGGTAATAAAGCCGCGAAACTTGATTCGGAATTTGAAGGTCCGTTTAAAATTAGTAAAAAGAGGTCAGGAATGATTGTTGAATTAAAAGATATGAATGGAAAGTTTATTGGTAAGGCTCGCATCTGGCATTTGAAAAAGTTTGTTGAAAAACCAAGACTTGGAAGTAGCCCGACTTTAATGGATAATGAATCCAGAATGGAAGCCGGAGATAATGGAGGTGGTAAAGGAAATATTCAATCCCGTTGAATGATGGATAGCCCGCTGAGGACAGCGAGGCCGAATCCTCCTTGATATACAGTTTTTTTTGGTTTCTGGATAGCCCGCTGAGGACAGCGAGGCCGAATCCACCCTTACAATATAGAGTGCTTAGTTTTGGAATTGACCGCTGCGTAACAGCGAGCAACAGTCATATGTAAAAAAAAAAGATTTTTTGATTGCTGATGAAGTAAGGAGCAAAATGTGGAATCCAGTTAAAATAATTGTTTTTCTTTTGCAGGTTGAAATAGGTAAAATGAGAGAAAATTAACTGAGACAGTAATTGAAGTTAACCTGAAACTCCTGTTTAAATTGTATCTGTGGTGAACAGATACAATTTAATTCTAAGGGGGGGGGGTATTGTGACGTTGTCACTTGTTAGAAGAAATAAAATTAAAGAAAATGAATATAAAACATATTACCCATTGACACATAAATATAACCTCACTTATTCACACTGAGCTGTGAGGTATAATTTTGAGTTTTAAAGTTTTAAATGCGAAACATATTTCAAATTTAATTAATTCCAAAGCTCAGTGGGTTATTTAATTTATATAATAATAGGTAAATTGATATTTAAAACCTGAAAACACTCGCACGAAAACATTTACTTTCGGTCGCGGAAAATAAATAGAAAATTCGCGACGAAGTTGTTGACGGCGGAAAAAGCACGTATCGCGAGAGAATAGTACAGTCAATATAGTACCGTGATAGAGAGCAGAATAGCGACTATCACTAAAGAAAAAAATACTGTTAAAAAGTATAGTGTAGTGTGAGGGGACCACTAGTGAGATAACAGTGAGTGACAGGATGGCGCTGTATGGTTGATTGGTGAATCCCATAGGAATGTCCCGGCCGTAGGGGCAACTGCAGATGGGGCGAAACCACCACTATGTAATGCTAAGTAGTTTGATTCTTTATATCTCTCTCTCGCGATAACCGTGTTCGTTTTTAGTTATTTATCGGGTAGTGCAGTGTTAGATAATGATAATTTTATTATGTTATTGAAAATTTTAATAATAAATGAAACTTCGGAAATTTCAAATAAATCGGGCGCGCAGTGATCATGAGCCGGCACTATGTCAGGCGGCGGGCGAAAATAGCGCAGCGCACGGTCCTGCGTTGCCGCGAAAATTTGAAATAGTTAGTTCTGCTATCGGGTAAAAACCGAATTAATGCAAATAGAAATTTTTCGTAGGAGTTTTGAATTTTGCCCGCTGAGGACAGCGAGGCCGTAGGGTTGATTTTTCCCGCGAATAAGAGAAATAATTATAATTTATGGGAAATTTATTATATAAGAAATGTTATTTTAAAAGTGTAGTAAGCAAGTAGAATTTTCGTTATGCGGAAAGATTAATTAAAATAAGCTCCCTTGCCAATTAGGAGAATTGATATTTATTGAATATAAAAGTGTATTAATGTTGACATTAATTGAAATAATGTTGACAATATGTATATTTATGATGTTTTGAAATTAAGTACGTTATTGTAGTAATTTAATGAATTGAAATTGATTTTGAGAAATTAAATTTAGATAGAATTAATTATAGCTTAGAATTGTAAATTTAAATTATTATTAATTAATGAGATTTATTATTAATGGAAGAGAATTAATAAATTAAATTAAATTGAGTTTATGAAGTGATTTAAAATTATAGAAACTATGTGAATAAATTTATGTGAAATGAAACTAGTTAATATAATATTAGTGATTGAAAATAACTCAATTTAAATCATTTTTTTTTGGTATTTTTGAAAATGATAAAATTTAATTGTATTATAGTAGAATTAATGATGAATTGTGACGTCATACAATTCATGATTTGAATAATGTGATATCTTGAGGAATAATAGAATTAGTTAATAATTTCTCTAACATTTGATTTTAAAATTTAAGTTTGATTTATATATGAGAATAATTGGATGTTGAGAATTATTATAAATTATTCACATTACAATCTTAGTGGAATTTGCTACGCCTGTTGTGAGGCAAACACTAATGATATCATTGGATAATAATAAAAATAAATGGTTCTATACAAAGAATATTTAAATGAATTTACAAATAATATTGAATAAAGTATATTGAGAGAATTTAAATTATTTTATGATGCCCTTTTACATTAGAGGCGAAATTTATTTAGAGATTATAACAATTATGAATAAGTAAATTTTATTTTATATTATTTAGATGTATGATATTAATGAAGATGTATTTGATGCTCAGATTGATTGATATGAGAAATAAATTATTGATAAATAATTGATATAGTGATATTATGCATATTATTAAATTAACAATTTGTTATTAAGTATTTTTAATTAAAGTTGAATGAGATTCCAATTAAAGTGAATTAAGTTAATCATGTCAATGATATAGATGTAAATATATTGTTTTATTTTAAAAGTAATTTCCACATTTGAATTGATTTAAACTTCAGGAATATGAATGGAACACTAATCTATTATTTTCAGATATTAAGTATACAGGCTAAGGAACAAAGCTTCCTTTAATAATTCAATGTAAAATAAAACTATATTCTCTGATATAAAATGATGTATGGAAATATTCAGGATTGAAATACTGTGGAAAAGGATTTTGAATATTGGATGATGATCAATTGCAATTTATGCTATATCAAACTGGGAATCTAATGATGTCGATGTCATTAGAATTATTTACATTGATTTTAATATTGCCTGTCACCCTGCACTCAGATGGTAAATTTTGATTATTAATTACTAACAATCACCATTCATATTTCGGAAGTTATATTTAAAATTGAAAATTAATTATGTATAATAATGATGAGAAAACTAACCATTGATATTGTGTAAAATTAATGTTTATATTTGAAAATTTGAATTGAAAGTAAAATAAATATGTTGTATATCATACACTAACCGAGAGAAGTTAGAGAGACACGTGAGTATACGGACGTGTTTTGTGCCGCTCTTGATTTTGCAGTCATTTCAACATACTAATATTTTTATTTGAGTTTGTTTCTTTTGAGATTGATCTTCTATGCGCTTCCGCACTTGGTCACAAGTTTTTTTTGGCCCTATTTTGTGCGGATTTGTCGCATTTTGGAAACGTTTTTCGGTTTCAATAGAGGCACCTATGATGAAAACCTGCTGGATCGCTGCGACACGGCTAAGTGGACATCTTAATTAAATTTTTTAACTTTTTATTCTTGCATTTTACTATTACTACTGATTGTGGTAATAAATTTGGTAAATTTACCATTGCGTATTATATACGGTCTTGTAATTGTTCGATTTTATACATTGTTTGATTTTATTTTCGTCATATATATTTATCTGATTTAAATGCTCGATGACATTTCTAGTCAATATTTATATAGATAAGATTTTAAATACCGTATTATAGAATAATGGAAACACCGAAAAGAAAGATTTGTACACAATGCAAGAAAATAATAGCAACAAATATGATGAAATGTATATCTTGTGACAATTATTTTCATCCTAGGTGTACATTAAATCATAAAACAAAAAATAGCGAAAATGAAATAATTAAATGTAATGGACAATTGAAAAATGTTGATAATTCAAATTCAAATTTAAATGTAAATGTAAATGAAATTAATAATAGAGACGAAACACCAAAAATAATTGCAAAAAAACGTAAATTGGGTACAGATAGGAAAATAGATAAAGACATTTATTGCACAAATCCTCTTAATTTATTAAAATTATACGACGAAAATAAAAATGATCTGAAAATGATTTTTAAAGAAATATTTGATGAATTAATAAATGATAAATTTAAAATTATAAATGACGAAATTATAAAATTAAATAATGAAATTAAAGAATTAAGAGGAAGTGTACAAAAAATAGATTACATGAAACAAAATAATATAAAACAAATCGATGAAAAGAAGATGCAATTCTCGGACATTGTAAAAAAGAATAATATACCAATTATATTAAAATCGAAAACTATAAAAGGAAAAGGTGTTAATATTGAAAGAGAGATTAAAGATAAAATTGACATTACCAAATTAAATATGGGTGTAAATAATATTAAGACAAATAACAAAGGCACAGTGGTAATTAATTGCGATAAAAAAGAAAATACAGAAAAATTTAAAAATGAAATTAAAAATAAAATGGGAGATAATGTAAAAATTGTTGAAATGGTACAAAAAAGTAAATATAATGTAAAAGTAGTTGGAATAGAAATTGACCAATTTGGTAAAATTGATGACGAACTGTTGAAGGCGATTAAAATGCAAAATGATAATTTAAAAAATGACAATAATTTAAAAATTATAAAACGAATAAATTATAATAATACTAACGAAGAAAATAAAAATAATAATAAAAATTGGTCAATGATTTTAGAAATGAGCGATGTTACACATCAACAACTTTTGAAGGAAGGAATTTTATACTTAGGATGGCAAAGATGTAAAATCTTTGATCATATAAGTATAAGAAGATGCTTCAATTGTTGGGGATACGGACACACTCAAAAAGCTTGTAAAAAAGAAATTGTATGTAATCACTGTGCCCAAAATCATAATGGGAAAGAATGTGAGAATATTGATAAAATAAAAAAATGTATAAATTGCGCAAATCAAAAGATTAAATTTAATTTACTTAATTTAAATGACAACCATGAGGCTACCGACCGAAATTGTCCACACTACTTGAGAATTGTAAAAAAACTTGAAAATGCTGAATAGCAATTAAAACAAAAAAGTAATAGTAGTAATTGTAAATATATTAAATGTATAAATATTCAAAGTTTTTTAAATAAATTTGATGAGATGGAATCTTATTTATTGAAAAATAAATGTATTAATATCCTTGCATTGACTGAGTCGAGAATTACTGGTGATGTAACGGACGGTGAATTGCAAATTCGTGATTTTGATTTGATAAGATGTGACGCACAGAATAGACATACAGGTGGTGTAACTGTTTATGTGCGGCAATCTATAAAATATCGCACGTTGTTCTCGACAACGTTGGTTGGAAACTATTGGTGTGTGTGCATAAATGTTTGTGACGATTTCTATAGAGGTAATATACTAATTCTGTATCATTCCCCGAATTCTTCACATATAACGTTTTTAAATTTTTTAGAACAAAAATGTGACGAAATTTTAAAAAAGGACTATCTCATGATAATGGGTGATTTCAACATGAATATGTTAAATCCTCATTATTATGAGAAAAAATTAGAAAATATATTTTTGACAAGAGGAATGATGCAGTTAGTAAATCAGCCAACTAGAATCACACCCTCTAGTGAAACCCTCATAGATCTCGTCTATTCGAACAAAGACGTGACTGTAATAGTTGAAAGTTACCCAAGCGTTTCTGACCATCAATGGATATCAATTTCATTTAAAAATAACAAAAAAATTGACATTAAAACTATTAAAAAACGAAATTTAAAAAATGTCGATGATAATTTATTTATAAATAAACTTAGGGACAACTTTAATATGTATAATTGTAAATATGACGATAATGAAGAAAGATATAATTTTAATATAAAAGCAAATAAATTAATTTACTCCATTGTGAAAACAATAGATGAATTTGCGCCATTAAAGGAGATAAAAATAAATAATAACCAAAACAAATGGTTTACACCAGAAATTAAAGAAAAAATAAAAAATCGTGATAAATTTTTTAATAAATTTAAAATAACAAATGAATACATTTATTGGACAGAATACAAAATAAAAAGAAATGAAATTGTAAAATTAATTAAAGAAGAAAAAAAAAATATTATGAAAATAAACTAAAAATGACAACAAATAACGCAAAAGAAATGTTTTTAACAATTAAACAGTTATTCATAACTACAAAGAAAAATGACATAAATTATAAAAATATTCAATTTGAAAATGACAAACTTGAAACTAAAAATAATACAGAATTAGCTAATAAATTTAATAATTTTTTTATAGAAAGCATAGAAAATATTATTTTGAATAAAGATGATTTTAAAAATAATGATGAAATAATAAATATATCTAATTTGTTTAATTGTGATAAAAACGTTCCTAATTTATTTGATTATAATGTTGATGTGTCAAATTTACTTAATTTATTTGATTTTAATTGTGCATATTTTTTTAACGTTTTTGAAGAAATTAAAATGGACAAATTGCTTGAGATAATAAATAATTTAGACATAAATAAAAAATCATTAGATTATATAGATAGTAAAATATTAAAATATGTATATGAGTCCATCGGTGTATCGTTATTAAATATCTTTAATCTCTCTTTGACAACAGGAAATTTTCCAGAATGTTGGAAAATAGCTACCGTTACTCCGATTCGAAAAGTATGTAATTCAAATAAAGCTGAGAACTTTAGACCGATTAACCAGCTACCAATATACGAGAAAATTTTAGAATTGATAGTAAAAGAGCAACTTGAAAATTTCTTAATGTTAAATGAAGTTTTGATAAATGAGCAAGCAGGTTTTAGGAAAGGTTACTCTTGTGAGACTGCGCTACAAATTGTATTAGATCATTGGACAACAGCAATCAGTGAGAAAATGTATGTAGGTGTTATATTTATTGATTATAGGCGAGCTTTTGAAACGATTGACCGAGATTTATTAATAAAAAAACTGTACATATATGGGATAAGGGGCACCGTTCTAAAATGGTTTCATGACTATGTTAATGATAGGAAACAGTACACATTCATTAATGGAGCTAAGTCAGACGAACGTGAAATTAAATATGGCGTTCCCCAGGGTTCGGTTCTGGGCCCTATACTCTTTATTTTATATATTAATGACATAAAAGAACATCTTGGCCAGTATTGTGGAATCAGAATGTTTGCTGACGACACAATGCTGTATGTTATTGATGTTGACTTGAAGAGTATAGAAAGGCGTTTAAATACTGTGATGAATGTTCTAGATAACTGGATGAGCAATAATAGTATGTTTTTGAATATTAAAAAGACAAAATACATGATTTTTAGAAATGACAAAATGAAAATGGATGGTATTTATGACATTAAATATAAAAACAAGACGATCGAAAAAGTGAAAGAATTTAAATATTTGGGAGTTATTTTAGACGAATGTCTTAAATTCAATAAACATGTTTCGTATGTGGAGGCTAAGGTTGGTGGTAGGTTGGGTTTGTTAAATAGGGCCGGCAAATATGTCGGTCCAAGTACGAGAAACCTAATTTACAAAACTATGATAGCTCCACATATGGAATATTGCTCGACAGTTTTTCTATATGCCAATCAGAAGGATATAGAAAAATTACAGAAATTACAGAATCGGGCTATGAGGACTATATTACATTGCGATATTTATACTTCGACGCGAATTATGAGAGACACATTAAATTTTATGACTATTGACGAGCGAATAAAGCGAAATACAATGATTTTAATATATAAAATGAAAAATGGACATATAGCTTCAGAAATGTGCCAAAAAATTGTATATGTAAGAGATAGAACAGGTAGGACGACGCGACAATGCGGAAACTTAGACATTTCATATAAACGTACATTGGCAGCTCAAAAGAGTTTATTTTACAAGGGTTTCAAACTATATAATGAGTTACCAACAAATGTAAAAAATGCGCATAATCTAAAAACATTTGAGAGACGACTTACTGATTATTTTAAACAAAACGTATGATTTTATTTATGTATTTTATTTTTGATCAGAAATATTGTAAAGTTATTGTTTATATTTGAATTTTATATGTAAGCTACAAATGTAAATGATATTATTAAGTTGTACTTTTACTAGCTGAGAAAGCTAAAATAAACGCAGTATTATTATTATTATTATTTTCAGTCACACGATTGTATATATATATATATATATATATATATATATATATGAATATACATTCTATCAGGATGCCTAATGATGCATTGATTTTTACATTAAACTAAATTTGTAAGAATATC
>JABFQE010000004.1:0-16418 GCA_022816985.1 Scelio sp. ZL-2020 | reverse complement strand
ATTACGAGTTTATTGATTTTTATGTCCCTAAAAAAGAATATTTACATCGAAATTTCCCAAATGGTATAGTAGAGAACTAAAAAATATATTAATACAAAAAAACGTTGCACATAAAGAATTTAAAATGGATAATAATTCTGAAATATATGATAAATTTTCACTACTGAGACATACATGCAAAATACTAGCTAGAAGAGATTACAAAAATTATTGTGATAACATAGAAAATCTATAATAACAAACTACGGAGAAACAGGTAAAAAATTATTTGGAAATATCTCAGCATTTAGAGATGTAATATTGGTATCCCAAATACAATGTATTTAAAAAATGAGTTATATAAATCAGGTAACGATATAGTAAATGTCTAAAAATCTAAAAATCTAATAATTGTAATATTACTGTATATATTGGACTTATAGCATGTTAAATAAATAAATGAATAAATAAATAAATTATATTATATTTGTTTGCGGAACTAGAGTTTTAATATCCACTAAACTTCCGTATAATATTTCTATAAACATATACATTGAAAATATTGCAAAGGTGATAACTGGATATAAAAATTTTATTTATAATATACTTTTGAATATAACAAATTTAATAAATCCGTGCAAAATAAAACTCAGGTTCTTTAATGCATCTTTGAGTTATTAAATATTTCTATGCTTAAAAATAGAATCTTAACTCATCATTTTGTTTTAAATTCAAAACAGAGAGAAGGCTTTAGGCTACCAAAAAAATCATGCATTGTCTTTGAATATAAATGTAGTAGTATCGTTATTTTAAAATATAACTCAGTTATATTAAAATTATCATTTTTTTACAATTTTTCAAGTGTGTTCAGAATTTTAAATGGCAGTGTATCATTTCTTATATGTGAATTGTTAAATGACGATAATGTAACTCATTAAAATAAGATTTAATTTCGTACCTCTAATTATAAATTCAAATTCCAGTTAAGATAACATATCAGGCGAGTCTATCCGCCTCTCTCGCACAATTTAGTGTCATTGATATTAATGTTATGTACACCCAACGAGATTGAAAGATGCCCTTACTAGATTCAGTGTAATCGAAATTAAGTCGTTTACTAAATTGAAAAATGCTTGTCTCGCTTGCCTGTCATACATGCCCATATTTGATATGTATGACAGGCAAGCGAAGCAAGCATTTTTCAGTTTAGTGAATAAATTAATTTCGATTACACTAATCTAGTAAGGGCATCTTTCAATCTCGTTAGGTGTACATAAAAAGTTAGAAAAATGGCTCTATGCATCACTGCGTGTACTTCTGGAAAGTTACATCAAATAAGAAGAATTACGTTGTAACTTAAAAATTTTTTAAATATTATTCATTTATACACAATTAAACTCGATATTATTATATAGTGCGAGAGAGACTGATGAAACGCTCGATATTTTGTCTTAACGCTTATCGTACTTTCATAACTAAATTATATTCTTATACTTAAATTTTGTACAAACTAAATACACATTTGTATAAAAAGCTTTTCTAAATATATAAAATATTCAAATTTTACTGTGTAGTTCAACAAAAAAAACTACGTTTTAAAGTCTTCTTCATGTTGTATTTGAAGTTGTATATAATGAGATGAAAAATTAGATAACTATCTAGATGCAAATCAATGTTTAATGGATAAAATTTAGGTTATTATATAATATGCATTGATAGTACAAAAGATAAATATAATTAAACTAAGTATTATTATAATATGTCCAGGAAGAGTTTTTATTCCTTTAGAAGAAAGAAGATTTTGTTCAAGTATTGAAAGATAAAGCGAACAGGGGTACAAACTCGATGACGAACTCCAAACTGCCCTCACCTCAAAATAGATTTGTTAAATAGATTTATATATTTGTGAATGACTTCTTGCATTTACTGGGCAGAGCAGTCTTTCGATTTAATAAAAGAATGATAAAATTTATAAAAGCCAAAATTTTAACTGCATATTAATGAATAAATGTTTGAACAATGTTAGGGAACTTACGAGCGTGACTGATTTGCGAATCATGTGTTCATAAAACCTTGTATTATTATTAGGTTTATTGAATGTTTTAAATTTGACAAATCTGTGCATCTTAAGATATGTTAATAACATATCGTTGCTAAATTTAAAACATTCAATAAACCGAATAATAATACAAGGTTTTATGAACACACCTAAGCAAAAATTTTGTCTAATACCTTGCCAATAGCTATATAGGTCTGGCTATAAACTAGCTAGAAGTGTAACGCTGTGTGTAAAAAGGCACTAGTTAGTCGAAATTGTTAATTACTAACAAAATACGAGTACTAGATAGACACTAGATAGAGAGCGCTAGAATAATCGTTAGTATGGTAAACTGTGTATAAGAGACTAAAATGATAAATACATCTGTGAATATCTACGCCGGTATAATTTGTCATTTTCATAAAGTGATTTACTTTACAAATTGATAAAATCAAAGGTCCTTGTATCGGATTTTAGCTACATTCATGAAAGCAGCTGTCATGAATTATTTATTTACGATTGAAGTATTTTGAATAAATTCTGATACATTAAATTTCGTGTGTGTTGGATTGATTTCTTTAGGTAGTATCGGAGGACAGCGACTCCTTCCACCGTTAAATTCCTACTACTCGTTAAACGTCGCGCGCAACTGATAACGCCAGTCGAAATATAATGCAAGAATGCCGTAAACTAGAGCGATCACTTCATACAACATGCTCCCGCAGCGAACACGTTTCGAATGCCACGCACTGAGTCAGCCAGGGTTGACACATTTTATATTTTTCAAATCAAGCATATTTTCATTACAATTTAAAATATCGTTTGTTTGAAATAAATTTTTCGTAACTCGGGCATGGAAGTAGCTACTTCCGATGCATGTTTGTCACACTGAAGGTTGCCAACTTCAAGCGAATGCAGGAAGTAAACTCCAGCGTGCTGGAAGTAATCTCAAGCGTGCAGGAAGAACCTCAGAGTGCTGGAAGTAGATCAAACCGCTAAAAATTACATGAACACGATAACCTAAAACACGTAGCCATAAGCGAATATCTTCACAGCAGTGAGTCTAACCTGACCCTACAGTGGTTTTCGATACAGTTGGTACTATTGTTGTGGAACGCACATCATTATTTGTTACTGCAAATAATTCAATTCAAACCGAATCGCAGTTTCTCGTTGACGTGTTTTGTTAGATTAGCAGTGTATTCAAAACAAAATATATAACTCGAACATCGATTATTCCGAAGAATTCCCTGGCAACATGGCTGATGAGGCCAGAAGTGCCATGCACACTTTATTACATACAAAATCAAGTGAGAGATACAAAGATACGTATGAGACTTTCATGAAGAAGAAAGACGGAAAAAAAGTTGCCAAATTGGACGTTAACACATTTCATGCTTATTTTTCCCACTTATCGAAAACATACAAGCCACCGACTTTGACAAATGATCTAAAATGCATTTGATCTACAGGTTCATTTGATCTAAAAGTTATTTGATCTAAAGAGCATTTGATCTAAAAGACATAAAGCCTAAGTTTTATGGTACCTAAAGTCCATTTCTCCTAATTTATATTTGATCTAAAGTACATACATTGGAAAAATATATTGTACAAAAAATGCATTTGATCTAATGATGCTTTTCATATAAAATGCATTGTAACTAATTTTCGATTGATATAAAATTCATTATATCGAAAGGTCATTTGATCTAAAACTCATTTCATCTGTTGAAACATTTGTTCTAAAAGACATATGATTTAAAAGTACATTTGACCTAAAATGCATTATATCTAATTTTTATTTCATCTAAAATTCCCTTTACATAATGTACATTTAATAAACAACATATGTGTTCTAATGGTATATTTTATCTAGAAATGATTTGATCTAAAAATAAATTTTAACTAAAGTACAATATGTCTATTTTTTTTCATCTATTGTGTATTTATCCAATTTACATTTTATCTAAAATACATTTGATCTAAACGTGCATTTGACCTAAAGCGCATTTCATCTAAAGATTCATTTGTTCGAAAAAGTATTATACCTAATTTCTATATGATCTAAAATGCTTTTTACCTAATTTTCATTTGATCTACAATGCATTTGATCTAACGGTTCATTTGATCTAAAAACCCTTCGATCTACTGTTTAATCTGTCTAAAATCGTATGCACTAAAATGATTAAGATGAACATATTTACTTCTTAGTACACAATCGTTTAGGTCAATTGAACAATAGATCAAATGCGTTTTAGGTAAAACGACCTTTTCGATCAAATGCCTGTTAGATTAAATGAACCTTTAGAACAAATGCGAGTTAGATCAAATGACATTTAGATAAAATGCTTTTTAGATCAAATGACATTTAGATAAAATGCTTTTTAGATCAAATGACATTTAGATAAAATGCTTTTTAGATTAAATAAAAATTAGATACAATGTATTTTAGATCAAATGTAATTTCGATACATTATTATTTAGATCAAATGAAAGTTAGATACCACGTATTTTAAATAAAAAGTACCTTTAGATAAAATGTTTTTAGATCAAATGCAACAATAGGTCAAATGTATTTTAGATTAAATGAAAATATAGTTAAATGTGTTTTAGACTAACGAAAAATTAGGTATAATGAATTTTAGATCAAATGTTCTTTTAGATTAAATGCATTTTAGTTCATTTGTATCTTTCGATCAAATGACTTTTATGTCAAAAATAAATTAAGTAGAATGCATTTTAGATAAACTAAAAATTAGATACACTATATTTTCGAACAAATGAACCTTTAGATCAAATGACTTGTAGGTCAAATGATCTGTAGATCAAATGTATTTTAGATACAATTTGAATTTGGTTAAATTCAATTTAGATTAAATAAAAATTATATACAATACATGTTAGATCGATTATACTTTTGGATTAAATGTATTTTAGTTCATTTGTACTTTTAGATCAATTGCATTTTAGATTAAATACTCTTTAGATCAAATGACTTTTAGATCAAATGAACCTGTAGATCAATTGCATTTTAGATCATTTGTACTCACCCCGCTGGGATCAATATACGTACGTACGGCCTCTTTACCTACATATTGCGCTCCTCTTTTTAAAATCGGTAACGCCCTTCTAAACAAACCACCGAGAAAACTCCCGATACCCGACCCTCGCTGATTGGCAGAACCAACGAAAATTTTAAGACGACCATAACCAATTTGCTGAACGAAATAATCGTCGTAATTATGCATCGTTAATCGATTCTTTTAAAATGTAAAGTAACCGTTAACGTGCCGTGATCAAATGCGATAGGTTCACCCAACTCATTCCTTATATCAATCTCAATAGTGTCAAAATTCGTTTTGAGTAATGGTATATATTTCGGAGAGGGAAACGTACGTAATTTCATGCATCCGTATTCGTATTTGTCCAATTCGACAGGTACGACTCTTAATAAAGGCGTTTGAATGTCGCCTGTAACGTGAGATTCACATATGTCGGTATACACAAACATTACACTCGGCAATGCATTCGATAAAGCAGCAGGATGTTGCGAGCGTGTTTCATTATTCTTTTCTAATAGTGTGTATTCTCTTGCACTCTCGTTAAACCCCATAATCTTACGTAATATAGATGACAAAGAGAATCGATGTTCTGTATTTTGACATGTTTGGTTGCAAATTCTTGACGTTGTAACATGCCCTCCTGCATCGAGTGAAAATTTTAAATGTCCTTTTACATTAGAAGCGTTACTAACTTCATTTAAAAATGTTTCAATATTTCTATAAACGCCAGATTTTATTGAAACACGATCTTCGATGAACTTTGTTTCTTCTTTTCCTTTTTTTTCGCTAAAACTCCACATACCGACATAATTTTTTGAACCATCAAGCGGAATATGTGAAAATGTTTGCGGAAATTGAATTTCGCTTAATCCGACGAGCCATTCCCCCGTCAAACGCCATTCGTGAGGAAGTTTCGTAATATATCTCGTTGTTGTATTATTAGGAAAATACGACATACTACTGTTGCTGGGTAACGTCATGTAAAAATCAAATTTCATTTTACTTGTGCAGGTGAAATCCAACTAACACAATCTTTAGGCAAATTTTTCCAATTTACTAATATACGTTTATTGTGACCTCGACCTTTATCTTCCAAAATTGCATTAATTTTAAACCCACGTTTCGAACGCCTTATACCGACGCTACTCAATTCTTCTTCGTAAAAAATACCATCAATCTCCTCACCGGTTAAATCTGAAATAACATAAACTATAGGGTAACGAGAAGTGAGAACACGTTTAACGACAAATACCTCTTCGGTCCAACCAGACTGATAACCTTTTCGGAAGACGACTTTTTCGCTACTAATACGTACAAAATCTCCTACTCTGTATTTAGCATTTCGTCTCGGTAATTTTCGTAATTTTTCAAACAAATAATTTCGTATTTTTGAGGCATTTCCTAATGTCACTGAATCAGGCGTTGTTTTAATCGACGTGTGATGAGAACGGTTATACGATGTAACGAGTTGTTGTAAGATGTCGATGTATCTTTTTGTTCGCGTGTGTGTAAAATATCGCCACATACGTTCTTTTAAAGTGCGATTGAATCTTTCAACTACGGCGCATTTTATTTCAGGATTACGAGCAATTCGAAATTGTATTTCTTTTTTCTTTAAAAATTGTTGAAAAATACTATTTACAAATTCTTTTCCTTTATCTGACTGTAAACATATAGGGCGGCGAGGACTGCTACGTTTAAGAATATTTGTAAACGCGCAAACAGTCGCTCGACTCGTTTTGTTTTTCATTGGCTCGATCCACGCGTATTTACTAAACACATCAATCACAACTAACAAGTAGGTAAAATTATTATTGTACGATTGAAGAAATCTTAAATCTACGAGATCACATTCCCAAACATCATCAATGTTTGATACCGTGTACGGTCGTCTTAAAAAATGTTTCCTAACTTGTTTATGTTTATTATACGTTGCTTGTTTATTTATCCAGTATGATATCTCATTATTAGACAGCTTACCACGATTCGCTAAAATTAGTTTTCTTTTACCCGAAAAACTCGCAAAATGAGATGGATCGTAATAAATATTTTTTAATATCTTATCAGTCATTATTTTTTCAATTTCATCGACGTCCACGACATAACTGGCTTCCTTTTTCTTTCATTATCGCTGACTCCGCTAAGATATGACTCGTTACTCGAACCGCTCGAATAAACGCTACCTGGCACGGGCGATACGTCGGAACCAACGTCCTTTTTATTAATCGGTACAACCAACGAGTTACCAGGTGGTAAGGTTATAGACCAAATATCACTATTACCGACATATTCACGGGGTATGTTAATTTCCCGAAGTAAACGAGCAAACTGATTACGCCCTATAGGATTCGATGTTTTTCTTGATCTCATCGCTTCATTTATCAGATCGATAATGTTTGAATTTTCGATCGATGAACCGTGTATCGACACTATTCCTTTCTCGTTCCAAGAGATAACCTTGTTTGGTACATTGTATAAAGCGCGTAATAATAGTTTTGCCTTTGTTCGATATTTGATTGGGACGCTTTCAATTACAACTTCTTCGGATAGGGCTTGCGATTTATCTTCAACGTGATGATCTTCGCGCGCAAAAGTCGGTGTTTGTTCCGCTCTCGTTGTACTTGTTAGATGTAAGAAACGTTGCAGCACTTGTTGAAAAAGTTTCCATTTTTCTGAATCATCTATACCGTTTAAATTTAAAATCTCGCTCATTTCTGAATCAAGTCTGCTTATCTCATTACCTGGAGTCTGAACGGATTTCATCTCGCGCTTTTTTAAGTCCTCTAATTTTTCTACACTTTCTTGCGGTAAAAGTATCATTTTTTTAGCATACTCCATTCTTAGAATTCAATATACGTCGCGTGCCAGTTTCGTCCAACACTCCCGTCTGATATCTTATTTACCACCGGCGATCACACTCGCTAAAATCGGACCAATGATGGAAAGCAGAGGAGTTAAAAACCCTCCTTTTTGAATAATTAATTTTTTCTTACACGACCACGCTCCTGTAGATTTTGTCAAATTTCTCAAATGCGTTGCGTGTTTGCGTAAATGTTGTTTCTGTGTTTTTGAGAGAGGGATATTTCCTTTAAGAGTGTTTAAAACACATTCGCATATACATTTTATCAGACTCGCATCAGCTTTACGAAGAATTACGAGACGTTGTTTTTTATTTAAATGTTTTAACGCCTGTAATATGACAGCGTTTTTTTCAGTGATAGCCCCGAGTCTGGTCATTATATCCTCAAGACTGATACAGATTCTGAATTAGCATGACCTTTTATTTCTTTTCGTGGTACATATACGTAGTGATATACGTCGGTAGGAAATATACACGTACGAAATCTACAATTTTCCGGCGTCGTCTGCTTTAAATCGAGCAAGAGATAGCCGTGAGGCTTCAAGGTAGCGTCAAAATAAACTTCTTGCAAAAATTTAGGATTCTCAGGGAAAACTTGACGCGCAAGATGCTGGATCTGAGCTCGATCGCGAGGATTTTTAAATAACGCAATATAATTTGTATTTAAAGAAATGTCTCTTTGCCCAGTGCCCTGGTGAAATAAATTTTGCGTGATATAAATTACGCTTAAATTACGGTGATGACTGGCTTTCGTAAATAAATCAACCACGGTATTGTTGGACGATTCGCGCATTAAATCGTCTATAATTATTAATTTCTTTTTGTCATTATCGTTGGAATAATCGGAACTCTGAGGCAAGCCGTCATTGAATTCGATACCTTCGCCTAGATGCGTGTACGCTGGTTGCCATTCGCTGTAATAATATAATATACGGTCAAATTTTGTATCGCATACATACGGTAGATGGGTTAAAAATTTTTGTACGAAATAAGTTTTGCCGCATCCTGTGGGACCACATATCATTGCCGTAAAGGGGTGTTGAAACATCAAACTCATATTGGTAAATAAAAAACGAAATACATAACCGTTTAATTTATCAAATTAGTCCAATTTCATCAAATTTTCTTTAATTTTTCGTTGTTGTTGTTCTTTCTCTCTTTTTTTATCAATCTCCTCGCATACTCTTTCCAATTCGCGTCTAGCGCCATTGAAGTATTCTATAGGTTCTGGAAACTTTTTATCCACGAATCGTCGTTTTAAATTATCGAACGATTGCAGTTGTTTTTCTCGGTTCTTTGAAAAACCAAATTCATCATCATCATCATCATCGACTTTTAATTTTGTATACTTTGGCTTGTTAATACCAAACAATTTTTTAAACATTTTTATATGCGTATTGTTTAAGTGTTTTTCACGTAATGAACTATACAGACTAAAGTTTTTATTTTTATATTAATAAAATTATAACATTAATACCAATAAAATAATACGTAAAAGAAATGACAACGATAAATTAGCGTTACATCGAGATGGATAATTAAATCTAACCTATAAATGAAAAAAATGGGTTATAAAATGAAATAAACACAGTTTTAGTCATTACTTAAGTACAAATATATTTTCAAAAATAGTATGTTATAAATTCGATACAGGTTTCACAACAATAGAGTTAAATTCGTTTATGATAAAATACAATGAAAGTTCTTTATAAATAATTTCAAAGAAGATTGTATCTTGGACAAAAATTGGGTGTGTCTTCGTCATAAAATATTCGACTTCTCTATAAACGTCTGTTATCGAGTCTTTTGTATTAAAATTTTTTAATTGTTCGTAACATTTGTTGATGGCATCTTCGTTTTGATTTAAAATTTCAATCCAGCTGTTTATACACTCGCTAACGCATATTAGTCCAAGAAAGGAATTTTCTTGTAAAGTTATCGGGTACTTCTTGATGTATTCTAAAAACCGAGAAAGATGGTTAACATTAATAAGTTTTCAATATAATTTGTGTAGTCCAAAAAATATGTACAACTTACCGTCTTTATTCCTAATGGTAATTGATCTTTTCGTAAAACTTTCAGTCATTGTAACATAAGTATGGTTCGACAAATACACATCTCCTGTGTGAGATACACCGGAAAAGTAATTTTTAAAATCTCCTGTATACTTTACAAATGTCTGCCATTCCTCGATAGACAATTTGACACCGAGCCAAAATTGGCCGACGAGATACACGCAAGGTTTCCATAAATTATTTGTTTTTTCTATACCCGCTATAACAAACTTGGATTTTGATTTATTTAAGGGATAAACTCGGGCGGCGATAAGATTATTAATTACTGAATTCATTGTTACGTATCGACACTTTAAAGGAAACTAACTATAATACGATAATCACAATGTTTTCAAATATGTTTATTAAACTGTTTTATCGACTTGGTCGCCATCTATGCATGAATCCATTTTTATAGATCCTTCTAGAAGCCAATTTTTAATTTTTAAAACGTTATTCAACGCGCAAGTAAATTTTTCCGTGTCTTTACGTGAATGAAAATGACACTTTTCTTCAATCATAGGCATTTTTTCGAAAGGTGGGTTATATGCGTCATGTTCCAAATCTACGATAACGCTCGGTAAGTATGTTCTTAAATATTTTGCTTTGCATGATCCGCGAACATAAATTAAACCGCCATTTTTTGTCATTCGACGAAGATTACAAATTATTTTATTTATATTTGAAACACCGTCATCCCATTGTAAGCCGTGGTGATGCCTCGTAACCCAAGTATTACACCTTCTTTTTTCACAATTTAATTTATAAAAATTAAACGGTTTCGTAACAATCCAATGGCCGGTCGAACGTTGCGTATCTAGAGAAACGATTGCAATTTCTTTTGGTATAAATCGATTTTCGTTATCCGTAAATCCTTGCAAATCGACAACAAAATCCATACTCGATTATTGTAATATAATATTTACTTAATCTTTACACGCCGAATTCCTAGTAATCTTTACAATGTTTTGTTTCTTGTCATGTTATTTATACTATTTTTCAAGGTTTTTGCACAGTATACAAAATTTTGTTGGTACATGGATAGATGTAAATGATACTTTTGTTTACATTAAATAAAATATTTATACCGGTACATTAGATGCGGTAACCATAGAACCCAAGTTACTCTCAACTCGTGCGGTACGTAAAATTTTTCAAAATGGAATCGCAATTTCTAAGTGAGTGTTTAAACAAAATGTGTAAAATCGTTATATTGAACTATCCCCAATTAAAACGCGTGTTTGATGATCGGTTTATCGCTTCTAACAATTCGGCTAACGTGGTGATGCGTAAAATAAAATTTTTCTTAAGAACAATCGGGATCCGTGACATTGTGCGCGTCTATCATCGGTGTAATTTTAAGAAAAGTGCGCGTCTAACCAGAATCGCTGCTAAGATTTTAATTTTGCGCGGGGCCTCCGACTACGGTCCAGCTAGAGAAATTATGTCCAGCTATCAAAAAATACAAAGTAAGTTAATTTTAATTAATCAATATAATTAATGCATAGAAAGATTCTAATTTAGTACGATTATTTTTAGACTTTAATCAAATGCTGAACGATGGGGAGGATCAATTATTTGAACAAATAATGATTAATGAAGGTAAGATGTTAAATAAAATATTTTTACGGTTATCTAAAATTGCTTCTATCATTTTCTTATATAATAAACTGTAATATTTCTTTTAGAACCTGTACAGATTGACGCAGCGCTAGCGGGACCTTCAAATATAATAATAAGAATTGATGACAATGCGCAAATTAACAAAGGTAAGATGTTTTATTAACATTTTAAAATTTTATCGGAAAAACTATTTTATAACTTTTAGCTAATTTCTAAAAATATTTTATATCTTTAGACGTTGATCAGACCGGAGGTGCATTATCTGTAAGATCACCTCAGCCGGGCCCATCGCATGTCAGTGCCCCGAGTACGAGCAACGTACAACCAGAGTACCACGGTGAAGGCAACAACGACGACGACGACGACGGTGACGGCGACATCAATCGGAACGAGGCAGGAGACAGCGAGGAGGAGGATGACAACAGCGATTACGTAATTGTGAGTCAAAATAAGCGTTATTTTAATCGTTTCAAAACGTTCGCTTCCGATATTAAAATTATTTTGACACCTCCGAGTAATGGTTCTTTGCAAAATTGGTTACACCGGGTAATTAACAAACTGTATAAACACGTCACCAAAGATTATAGTAAAAATGATTTCATTGGTGTAACGTGCAGCGCGGATAGTTTTTCTGAAGGAAGTGTAGGTCTGTCTTTTAGACTGATCCGTGATTTTAAACCTACACAAATTTCTGATATAATATACAGCGCCACACAAAGTAATAACAGTTTTGATGTAAAAGAACCATTACAATTAAGTTTTACTATCGTGCGTGGTATTAGCGGTAGCGGTCGTACAAAAATTTCGCTCGAAAATATTAGAAAACAATCTGTTTTAACCATAAAAAATAGCGATAATTTATGTTTACCTCGATCTCTTGTAACAGCTATATCTTATACATTACGCGGTAAAACTAGAACCGGTGAATTGCATGCAAATTGGAATAAAATTAGACATACGAACGGCCGATTTCAAAAACAAAAAGCTTTAGAATTAGTTAGGAAAGCGGGCGTGGTTATTCCTAATAATGGTTGTGGCTTAAACGAGATAGAATTGTTTCAAAATTATTTATCCCGTAAAGGTTTTGCCATTGTTTTATATGATTGTACAAATTTCGGTAAAGGAGGAAAACCTTTATTTAACGGTACGCGACAAACGATTGACCAAAAAGGCTATGTATCGCATAGTCTTTATATTTTGTATTACGATGATAGGCATCATTTCGAGCCGATATTAAATATTACAGGTGCATTAGCCACACGAAATTTTTGTTACAATTGTAATAAAGGTTTCAAATCAGCAAATGCACATAGATGTTTAATATCGTGTTCAAAATGTAATAAATCACCCTCCTGTATAATATCAAATAATATTTTTTGCAATATCTGTAATCGGTATTTTAACGGTCAATCGTGTTACGAGAATCATTTGATGAAAGGTTCGTCTATCGTTTCGAGAAGTAAAAGTGTGTGCGATGAAATTAAATTATGCAGGAAATGTTTTAAAAGAATTGATTTAAATAGAGTTCATACATGCTATGAAATAAAATGTAGAATATGTTTTAAATACACTCAGTCGAATCATCTATGTTTTATTCAGCCATTAAAAAATAAAAACCGGCAAAAAGACAAAAATTTATTTATTTTTTACGATTTTGAATCGCGGCAAGACACGCTTTTACGTGGATCTGAAACCATTTACGAACATGTTCCAAATTTATGCGTAATTCAACAAGTTTGTACATCGTGTATTGAAAACGATGATTTGTCAAAATGGTGTCCTTCGTGTGGAATTCGTGAACAAGTTTTTCTATTAGATCCCGTAAAACAATTTGTTGATTATGTTATACGGGATAATACAGAATTTAATCATATAATAGCGATAGCTCATAACGCTCAGGCTTATGACTCACAATTTATATTACGATACATTGTAGAAAATAAACTTAAAGAACCCGAGCTAATTTTAAACGGCTCAAAAATTATTCAAATGACTTATCAAAAGACAGCTTTTATTGATAGCATAAATTATTTCCACATGAGTTTGAGTAAATTACCAAAAGCATTCGGGCTAGAAGACGATAAAGGTTACTTTCCCCATTTATTCAATACGTTGGATAATCAAAATTATATTGGTCCTTTACCGGATAAAAAATTTTATTCTCCAGATACTATGAGTGAGAGCGAGCGCGAAAAGTTTAACACTTGGCATGACAATTTAATACAGGATAATTATATTTTTGAGTTTAAAAAAGAAATTTTGAAATATTGTAAAATGGATGTAACAATTTTAAGACGAGCTAGTCTAGAGTTTAGGAAATTGTTTTTACAAGCCGGTAACGTTTGACCTTTTACGGAAGCCTGCACGACAGCTTCAGCATGCAATAAAATATTTAGAAAAAACTTTTTAAAACCAAAAACCATCGGTATAATTCCTCGCGAGGGTTATCGTCTCGCTGATAAGCAATCGCAAAAGGGCTTAGAATGGTTAGCGTTACGCGAAAAAGAACGAAATATACAGATCAGACACTCTGGACGCGGTCGTGAATTTCGTTTACCAATAGGCTATTTGGTGGACGGATATTACGAAAACGCAGAAACGGGTGAAAAGTCTGTATATCAATTTCACGGTTGTTTTTGGCACGGTTGTCCTATATGCTTTCCTTTAAATAGAACTAGAGAATTTGGTCCGGGAGATTCTTTCACCTCCCGATATGAGAGAACATTAAATATTTCAAGACGGATAAGGAGTGGTGATTATAATCTCATCGAGGAATGGGAATGTAATTTTAACAATCATTTAAAAAACAGCGAACAAGATAGGAAATTTTTAATAGAAAACCCTATGTTATCACGTACGATAAACCCTCGCGATGCATTTTTCGGTGGTCGTACGGGCAATACGACAACTTTGTATGAAATTCAAAGCGGAGAAACAATTAAATATATTGATATTTGTAGTTTATATCCATGGGTTTTAAAGTTTGGCAAATTTCCCGTCGGTCATCCCCGTGTACACGTAGGCAAAGATTGCATTAGCTTAATCGGTGATGATATGGATATTTCAAAGGTCGAAGGTTTGATTAGCTGTCGTGTATTACCACCGCGAGATCTTTACCATCCTCTACTTCCGTCGCGGTTACACAATCGTTTGATATTCGCTTTATGTCGTACGTGCGCTGAAGAAATGCGACAAGACTATTGCCCTCACGATAACGAGAGAGATAGATGTTTCGACGGTGTATACGTAGCTGATGAGTTACGTTACGCCATTAAATTAAAGTATAAAATTTTACAAGTGTATGAGATCTGGGAATATAAAACAACTCAGTTTAATAAAAATAGTACAGACAATGTTAACGGATTGTTTGTTGATTATATAAACAAGTTTTTACAAATAAAACAAGAAGCGAGCGGTTGGCCCGAGGAATGTTGTACGGAGGCGGATAAAGATAAATATATTGCAGATTATTTTAATGTCGAAAATGTAGTTTTAGAAAAAGATAAAATTTGTAAAAATTCTGGTTTACGTTCGGTTGCTAAACTTTGTTTAAATTCATTTTGGGGTAAATTTGGACAACGCGAAAATTTACAGAGGACGGAGGTGGTAAAAACTCGCGAAGCGCTATTAGAATTATTAATTAATCCTGAAATAGAAGTAACGTCAATTTTACCGGTCAATGAGCAAATTATGTACGTTTCACATAAAAATATTAACGAAGCTGCGAAACCTTCACCTATTACTAATGTTGTTATTGCCTCGTACACGACTAGTTTAGCTCGTCTTAAATTGTATACCTATCTAGAAAAATTAGATCGCCGAGTATTATATTATGATACGGATTCAGTTATTTATATTGCAAAAACTGGTGATTATGACCCACCAACGGGTAACTTCTTAGGTGATATGACAGACGAATTGGCATGTTACGGGGAAGGTAGTTTTATAAAATCTTTTGCATCGGGAGGACCAAAATTTTACTCGTATATTGTACAAAAACCGGATAACACAACCGAAGAAATTTGTAAAATTAAAGGAATTCAGCTCAATTTTAAAAATAAACAATTTATTAATCACGAAACCGTAATAGATTTTGCTAAAGGCAATAGAACAAACGGAATAATATTAAATTATAATTCTATAAGAAGAACGCCATTGCATGATGTAATTACGAGACCGGAAAGTAAAACAGTAAAACCGGTTTTATTAAAACGACGACCATATGAACAATATTTTTCTTTGCCATATGGTTTTATTAAACAAAATTATAACTGATATATATATATTTATTTATTTTTTTTTTTTTGTTTTAGAAACAATCTAAATTCACATCGTTGGTAGAATTGTGTTGGGTAACACTGATAAACGAGACGGCAATTTTAAATCATCTTAGTAATTGTAATAATAATATATATATTAAATTAATTAAAAAATTAATGCGTTCAAATAAAAACTACGTTTTTAAATTTCGTACGCAATATTGTTTCAATCAAATGCATTTTGAATACGCAACATTAGATAGAATTTTAACAATGATAGAAAATGGAGATGATATTTATGATGTACGTTCGGCTAATTATTTAGAATATTAGTTAATTATAGTTTTTAAGTCGACCGCAAATTATATTTTCATCGACACTTTTGTATGAAATGTACATGATTTTTATTCGTCAAATTATTATTGTTTTTATAGGAGGAGGAGGAAACTTACAAAATACCTCCATTACAGAAAATGTGTTGGCTACGGTTATTAAACAATTTTAATTTAAGGTATAATTTAACTAACCAATTCTTCGAAGATG
>JABFQE010000003.1:0-16916 GCA_022816985.1 Scelio sp. ZL-2020 | reverse complement strand
TATATTAGAGTCTACAGATAAACTCTATTTAATTTATTATTTATTCAGGACCTAATATATTCATGGGACAAGCATATCCACTAAATATTATTTATTTCTGTTACAAATTGTTGCTGAATTTAGGTCAAAAAGATTTTTAAAATTGCAGTGATTTCTATTGGTATAATTTGTCTGTTCCGAGAATATATGTGTTTCTTTTCATTTAATGACGATAATAATAGACAGAGATGCTCTCAGAGGAAGTAGTTTATAGCAATAGAATTTGGTATTTTTTTTCAATAGCCAAACTGTTTACATGAAGTGAATTTATTAATTAGAATGTCTTTCTTATGCCGTATCCGAAAAGTATGGCGTATTTGGAATCAAACAATATTTTATATTAATAAAGGATGCACTTATGTGAACTTAATTGTTTATCCTTTATTAATATAAAATATTGTTTGATTCCGAATACGCCATTAGACAAACAAATGACTACGTCATATTGCCTTCTCTGTTTTTTGAATTCAATGAACAGAGAAGTCAATACGACTTATAGCATTTTCCGCTGCCTGTTCGAGTAAGTTCGAGTAGTTCGGAGTAAGACGGAGTACTCTTTTACTCCATCTAACATAGCGCAGTGTTTACACCATTCATGAAATACGTTATTTGACAATAGAATAGCTTTGTCTATTAATTGGAAGATCATAGATATTTTTTGGTGTAAAGGATGATTGGATATAAAATAAGAATTTTACCTGTGTATTTACTTTTTTAAAACCAATTAGTCTAACTTTTTTATAGAGAAAAATTAACTATAAATTTAAAACAAGATTTAGATAAACTTGTTTCTAATTATAACAAAATCTTAATAATACATCAGATTAATATTTAATAACAATTTCATAACAAATCTATATATACTAATAATACGATATCTTATATTATATAAAAACAAAAACAAATACATAAATAACTTAAAATATATAGAAACAATACACTTATATCCCTATCGGCGAATAATATTATAGGTATATTATAGGTACATTAAAATAATATTAAAATAATATTAAAATAATGTTACAATAATGTTAAAATAATATTCCAGGGATATTGTAGGATTGTTCTATCTCCGCTTTAAATAATATTATATAAATGTTATTATAATATTTTTAGAATATTATTTTAACGTTTATTTAATATTATTTGAAATATGTTTCGCACATAAAATGCAAAAAAATTTTCTCTCGCAATGAAGATCCGAACTTGCGTCCTTCACGATACAAGTCAAACCCGTTACCGCCAAGCTACGCTTCTTGCTTGACAATATGTATAAGAAAAGAAATCCTACTTGTAAGATGCCTAAATGTATGACGTATAAATATGATTATTCTAATAACAATTCAAACTTAAATGAATTAAAAATAAATTAACTAACAATATTAATACGTATTATCATTGTAATACTTAATAAACAATAATTCTATCAGTATTTATTAATTTTTACAAGATAATATTTATTTCCTTTGTAGTAAAACAAGATATACAGTTTTATAGCGATTATTATATTTAATACACCTCCTTTCAAATTTGTTCAGAACCTAAATTGTTATTCTAATAATCATATTTATATGTCGTAAATTTAGGTATCGTATAAATAAGACTTATTTTCTTATACATAGTGTCAAGCAAGCGTAGCTTAGCGGTAACGGGTTTGACTTGTATCGTGAATGACGCGAGTTCGGTTCTTCATTGTGAGAGAAAATTTTTTTTGCATTTTATGTGCAAAACATATTTCAAATAATATGAAATAAACGTTAAAATAATATTCTAAAAATATTATAATAACATTTATATAATATTATTTAAAGCGGAGATAGAAATGACCCTGCAATATTTATATAATATTATAAAATATTATTTCACATTTATTTAACGTTAATATAATATTAAAAATAATATTATAGGTATATACCAATAATATTATTTAATATTAAATAATATTATTCGCCGATAGGGATGTCATCCGCAACGTATAATTTTATACATCTGGTTCTCAAATTTTTAATTATAAACATTTAAAATTTATAATAATTACAATTTATAATAATTACGTTTACAAATTTATAAATAATTATAATATCATTTTTTCAATATTGATATTTCATAACCTATATTTAATATTTATAAAATATTTATTATGTAGTACTTATTTAATTACTTAGTAAATAAAAAATATTATTAATTAATTAATTGTAGTCGCTTAATTATTTACTTACTTAATTATTTAATGACTTTCTGTTAATTTATTAATCTACTTTAATCTTGTACTTTAAAAAAGTTATACTTTATAAAAAATATAAATATTTAAATTTACTGTACAGAAATGCCATGTTTTGTTAGTTTAAAATCAGTTCACATTTTCGATGGTGTAAACACTGCGCTATGTTAGATGGAGGCTGCGTTTTCGATTGTACTGAATTTGCTGCGAGTAATCAGTGCATCTTTCTCTTACTTTTACTTATGTGTATTTGTATCCCTTACTGGCGCAGTACTGGCAGTAAAATTAGTACAACCGAAAACGCAGCCGGAGTAAAAGAGTACTCCGTCTTACTACGAACTACTCGAACTTACTCGAACAGGCAGCAGAAAATGCTAATTGTTGCGCAGCGTTTGAGCGAAACATTTAGTGAAGAATTCTTTTTCATGTATTTCAGGATAATAGAATATCAAAAGATCAAAGTTGGATTCGTTGATTAGGATAAGTGTTCATCGCAAAATAAGAAAACGAATGTTATGAAGAATACGTGCAGCAAATATGAATGTTTATGCATAATTTAATAATTTTTTATTTTAAGGTGATTTGTCAAGCGTTTCATGCGTCTCTCTCACAATTTAGAGCATTCTTTATTAATAAATTGTAACTGCTAAATTGTGAAATGTCAGTTATCAAGACCATGTCCAAAGCGTTTTTCTAGGGAATCAGGGTTTTTTTAAAAATAAATTTATTCTATCAAATGTTTCATCATAAAATGACCAGCCTCGCCTTCAGAAGAAAATGAAAATATACATCCACCGACGTTAATTCGTAGGCCTATTTCTCTTATTGTCTTAACCACAACTGTTATGCGAATAACAGAGTGAAAAGATATACATGGCGTATTCAAGATGAAACAATTTTTTATATTAATAAAGGACAGACAATTTAGTTCACATAAGTGCATCCTTTATTAATATAAAATATTGTTTCAAATGAATACGCCAACAGTATTCGTAGCTTTTAATGCTGGTGGGTGTACGTATTGTAATTTTTAAGTGATATAATAAATGTATTATTTTAAGGCAGTGTCTATCCACACCCCTCACGGGTAACGAGTCACGGGTTTAGTGACTTTTTAATCGTATTGTAGTCAATTGAGTCACTGGTCACGGATACAGTTACTATATACAGTAGCTTGCCAAATTATTAGGGACACGTATATTTTTCAGATAAAATTTAATGTTATATGATTCTAAACAACGTTTAAAGTAATAAACAAATTTATTTAATGTAATAAATATTACAAAAGCCTTAACAATGAATAGTTTAGATAATCTTTTACTTTTATTATTTTATAAGCCATAATAGTATATGTTAATATTTAGTGCATTTGCCTTTAGCTTTTATAACAGCTTGTATTCGTCGAGGCATACTTTCAATACATTACAAATATTCCATTTGTTGAAACATATGACATACTTACTTAATTTTAATAAAAATACGAAAAAATATTATTAGACAACAATAAGATTTTATATATGTTAGAAGTTTGTACTGCAGATATTTAATCAGAGCTAACCAGAATATACAAATATACATTAAATTTGAATGATACTTCTTGAATACGGCTCGTTTCCATTGTATGTAAACATATACTTTGATTATATTCGAATATAAGTAAAATTGCCCTCTATTATGATAATTTCAACACGTTTTCATGATGCTTTAACAAAAACTTATATGTCCCTAATAATTTGGCAAGCTACTGTAAGATGATGACACTCGAGGCACGGGTCACGGGTAAAATAGTTTTTCGTAAGGAAGAGAAGAGTCACGGGTCACGGGTGCATAATTTTTCTTAACGGTAAAGTAGAGACACGAGTCACGGGTCACGGGTAAAATAATTTTTCGTAACGAGAAGAGTCACGAGTCACGGGTGCACAATTTTTCTTAACGGTAAAGACACGGATCACGGGTAAAATTATTTTTCCTCACGACGAGAAGAGTCACGGGTCACGGATAGCATTATATTTCTTAGATTATATTTGTAAATTTTTTTCATGAACTAAAACGTTTCGTTTTATGGGGATGTTTCGAACTAAAACGTCCACATAGATTCCCCATAGAAATGTTTTTTAAACGAAGGCGTATAAAGTTTTAAATACAATGACGCTTATTCTTTTTAATCAACATTATAATATTTTTTAATATTTTTATGTTTAATGTACGCTGTACGTCATTTTTATGTACGCTGATTCCTGGATTAGAAAAATATTATATAAATATAAATTTTTCAATTACTTTCTTGTAAAAAACGGGCCGACAAGGTTTTATAATAAATATTTATTAAGTTCTGTGATCTAAATTAAGTAACTATAGAGGTATGTTTTGCTACTGATTCAACAATATGGTCTATGGTCTTAATATAGTTATTTGAAATTAACAAATTAAACATTTTATGTTTCTTTGTTTTTTTTTTAAATTATAAAATAAGTTTTCTGATAGTTTTATTTATGTTTGATTTATGACAAATATGCAGATAAATTTTATTAATTTTCATTTTTTTCGATATAACTTTGGGCCTAATTTTTAGATAGATATGAATTTATATTTGAAATATTTACGTATATGTTTTTCTTAACGAAATTGTGCTTTTGTTATAAAAAAGAGTTATTTAATTTTAAAAGGAATTATTCTTGGCTCACTAAATGATTTTACAACTTATTTTATCTATAAAACGGAATATTCATTTTCATTTTTGACGTAGACTCATTATAGATGCAAATTTTACATTTGAATTATATTGTTTTGTAGTAGATTTTTGGGGGAATTCTATTATCCTGAAATACATGAAAAAGCCTTCAACACAAAAAATTTCGCCCAAACGCTGCGCAACAATGCACGACTATACTTTAGATAGAGAAAACGCTATCTGCGTGATGGGGTCATAGAGTGGGGATAATAACATGGTAAAACAGAGAGTGCGGTTACCGAGTATCTGTCTTACCACTTTTTCTACTGATTACCATCCAACCGTTTAACTCTGGTTGGTGGACCTTCCGGAAGATGGCTAATGAATTCAAGAGCTACTTCTCCCACGATCTGGGATCACTGGTTCCCAGATCGCATAAGAAAAAAGGGGGAACATTAGCGACGCTATGCGGTGAATATTGTACTAAACCCTCACGTATACGGCTGCGTATGTGTGTGCGTGAGTCACGGCGGCGGCGAGGGCCGGTCGTGCATCCTTGATAGCGAATCACGAGATAAGCGAGTCGAGTAATGTTGATTGTGTGCGATACTAATTTATTTGTATACAATTTATTTTTGAACAACCTCGTCTTTAATAGTTATACATATTAGACATTGTGCCATATTTCTCAATTATATTTGATGTAATTAAAATATTTTTCAATTCTTTAATTTTTGTATAAATTTAAAGTCATGATTCATGGCAAATTATATATATTTTAATTAATAAAAATTTTATTAATTTAGTCGCTTATTCCTTGTCTTATTCCTCTATTCCTGTGATTGTGTTCAAGGCATTATTTGATCAAACTATTTTTCATCTAACTCTTAAAACGCCATCTCGTGGCTAACAAATTCTTAATGACGTGAGTGGAGAGGGGGGTAAGGATGTCGAAGGAAGTCGGCCATGGCCTGTATCAAAGGAACCATTTCGGCGTTTGCCTGGAGCGACCTAGGAAACCATGGAAAACCTAGGTCAGAACGGTCGGACACGAGATTTGAACTCCTGCCCCCCGAATACGAGACTCAGTGTTTACCACTGAGCTACCTCGCTCGGTCTACTGGCACATACATCAGACAACGACTGACTCAGGGGGTACAAGCTCCTCTGGAATTCTAAGACCTAAAGCCTGCGGGTCCAACCTTCAGATGGCGCAGTTAGCGGCGTGAATAACAAAATATATACCACACCTGTCTATTATATTTTATTATGTCAGATTGTATTTAAAATTTGTGTTAACAAAAATTGTCAGAGTTTTTTACGGTTTTCTATTTTTTTATTTATCCTCCATTAATCAGGATTAATTGTCAACGATAACAACAGGTATAATTACGCGATAATGAGTAGAAAATGTGCTGTGCCAAATTGTAGCAGCAATTCAATAACGCGGGGTGCTTTCGTTGTGTCATTCTGCAGCATAACGCATTTCGTTTGGTCACTTCGGGGTGGAATTTCGTAACTGTTCTTCGTTTCGTCTTCGTTTCGTTTTCGCTCCGTTTTTCCTTCGTTTTTCCTTCGTCTTTCCTTCGTTTTTCCTTCGTCTTTCCTGCGGCTTCAATTCTTCTTCATGGAAGATCGATTCAATCATAGCCAATCACAGCCATCACAGCTATGGGCTCTGATTGAAATGATGTTATACGAAGGAGAGTCGAAGCCGAAGGAAAGACGAAGAAAAACCCAAGCGAAAACGAAGTGAAGACGAAGCGAAGAACAGTTACGAAATTCCACTCCAGATGGTATTAACCAAAATGAAAATGACTTCTGCATGCAGCAAGTGCTGCAGTGAGAGACACAACGAAAGCAACCGCGGACTCATCAAAATCTATGTATCTATCTCTTTATATTACTAATTTTGAATATTTATTTTTGAGAATTATTTTAATGTATAATTATATTTATTATTCCACAAAAAAATAAAAATAGAGCATGAGACTGAAAATCTAACAAATTAAGAATTAACTTTTCTTTAAGGATTTCTTTCCCTGTTTAACGCAAATCATTTGAAACCATTACAATAATCCTCATAAAAAATCTTAAACTTAAATACTAATTAATAATTTGTTAATAAATAACTATAAATTAAATATTAACACTTATCACCTTGCAAAAATCTTGTAATTAAAGTGAATTAAAACGATTGAACAATCTTAAAATTTAGAATACAAAAAAAAGGTTTTTTGTTCTTATCGTTCAGCTTTTTCAGTTTTTCATTGAGCTATCGTTTTCCCATAAATTATAGATATTTACATTGATATTATTAATTTAAATGAAAATGTTTAGTCTAATAATCAGTGTATTCTTTGATGAAGGGGAAATATTAATTCATAATAAAATATTATTTCAGTCGCATAAACAACGCATACATATTACACGAGTTTTTCCACTGTAAGAAAATAATGAAAAAAACGCGTGTATCAAATACATATTATTTGTAAGATAGAAACCATATTTTTTATTAATTAATATTTTCCTATCATCAAAGAATTCACTGATTATTAGACTGAACGTTTCCAATAAAATTAATAAAATCAATGTAAATGTCACCAATTTGTGGTAGAACGATAGGTGAACAGCGTGCGACACTCCAGCATTTCTCTAAGGAGTAAGGGTTTTTCAAAAATAAAGTTTCTTTATCAAATGTTATATTACATAATGAACAGCCCCGCCTTCAGAAGTTTCAGGAGAATTATTTTAAGCTAAATCTATATAAAATTTTAGAAATTGATATTCGCGATATATTTAATATTTTAAAAAATTCTTCTGTGAATTAAAAATTGTGGAAAATGAAATATATATATCCCTAATGGCACATAATATTCTACAAATAATCGTAGAATATTTATTTCTGATCATCGAAATGTTCTAGAAATATTGGAGATGATCATTGATATTTATTGAATATTCTAGAAATATCTAATGTCCACTTTGAATAATGTACTATAAATATTATTTCTGATATTTGTAGAATACCCAGAGGATATTTTACGTATATTTATGGATATTTTGTTTTTATGAAACGACGATATATTCAGATATAGTTTTACGCATTAATAGTATAATGGTAAAAAAAAATTTAGATGCTCTAACACAGACTCGAACTCGTGTCCTTCACGATACGAGTACAACGCCTTAACCACTCGACCAAAGGGGCTTGTTGAAGACATTGAGAAAAAACTTCCTTTTTTGCAGAACCTGAATTAACTGATTGATTAGGTCTGTTTATTAGTTTAAAACTAACTTATATAAGTTAAAAGTAGATGAACTAAAAATATGTATGATTAAATAAATATATATTAAGTTATACTTCTGAATTAAAAAGTAACTCTTCCGACATTTATTAATTATGGATAAAAGATATCGTGCGTATCACGAGCGCAGACTATTAACCCTCGAAAGAGTTCGGTCGCGAGCCGAATTTACTCTCGGAGGCCCTCGGGCACCTCGGCTAAACTTGGCTCGCATCCGAACTTCTTTGCGCCCTTAATACACAATATACTATTAAGATGATCGTAAAATATCGAATTTTCAAAAAAAGAACAAATATCAAAAAACATTCATAAAATATCAACAGAATATACCATACATACTCTCAAAATATATTCTGACAATATTATTCAGATTGGACATTAGATTAACTCATAATATACTAAAAATATCAGATATTATCTATAATATCGTAAAATATTAGCCAAAAATTTGTAGATTGTGCAAAAAATATTTCTTGAAGAATCCCGATATCTTACGATATTATGTGCTATAAGCGATATATATATATATATATATATATTGTACAAACAAATACCAAAAAATTATATATATTAACATGTATACCCACCGGCGTTGAATCGTCACCTCCCTAGAAAGTTACTAAATGTATTTTTATTATAAGTTTTTAAATATGTTTAGAATACGATTCACATGATTCAAATTGAATATAGTTATCTATTTTACCGTACAATATCCCTAAAAAGTGTTACACCTTTTCCAACAATACTAATGTTTGACGTTTTTGATACATAACAACCCTTACCCCCACCAGGCATGGTTTCATCTCCTCAATACAGTGTCTTCATGGTTGCAAGTGACAGATATTTTTTTCTTCTTTAAGATATAATCATACTTTGTCACGCATCGCTAGTTGAATATTTTGATGACGAGCATTTTTCATGAATCGCAAGAAACATAATTTCGTAAAGATGAATATATTTAATGTAAATTATGATAAATGTTATTGATAAGATGAATAGAAAAATAAAATGAGGAAGAAGCAGTACAATTTTGTATATTTGTCAATATAATAATTTATGTTTTATTAGAAAAAGACAGACTTGCACTCATAAAAATGTTTATTTAAATAAACTAGATTCTATTTAATGCAAATAGAGAAAACGATTTGATTCACGGTCTATTTGTATAAAATAGAATTTATGTTTCTCATAGTGAGATGAAAAGTAACTATGCATGATTCTGAATTATATTAATATACTATTTATAATAGAATTATGAACTTTTGTATACATATACTTATATAATAAAATAGGTTTCTTTAATTATATTTGAAATTCGTTTAAATCAAAAAATTTTGGTGCAAATAAATAGATTATTTTTAAAAGTGTGAAGTTAAGAAAAAAACGAGGAAGAACAGCCATTTTTAAAAAGAAACATCAATTTATTGAACAATTTATTAATCACAATAAATATACAACCAAATTACAATTTCTTATTTACGTACTATTTCGAATCTTATCAATACTAACGCAACATACCAAATTTCAATGGTTTAATAAAATAAACACGCATTACAACAGATGAAACCTAAACTAAAACTTAAAGTTAAGCTTAAACTAATACAAAACACAGAAGTTTTATCAGTAATCATTGGTTATTATCGGAATCTCTGTTAAGAAAATTAATATCTCAAAATATTTGATTTTCTTAATAAACGCAGTTTAAATAGATTATTTTTAATACCGTCCTATTGGCGCTTCTATTTAAATTGATTTATTAATAATTCGATTTCGATATTATTGAAATAAGATGCAACCTTTGTGATACATGTGGTTGGCATCTTTACTATATTGCTGGTAATTGAATCAATTATGAATTCACATGCATTTAACAATTTTGAACTTTCTAATATCTTATCTATGGCGCAATTTAACATTTCATAATAAATTGGAAATTCTTTTGACAAATCTAAATTTTCCAATTTGTATTTGATATCATGGTTTCTTGCATAAAACTTTGATTCCGAGTGGGGTTTCAACATAATGTCGTATAGGGAAACATTACTGTTTTCAAATAAATTTTTCCGCATTTTCTCAACTTCTACGTTACATTGATCTTTTAGTGTACCATGTTCTTCAACATTTGTATTATTCTTAAGAAACTCTAAGTTTATATCACTGACAAACATATTTAAAGATTGCAGTTTCAAAATGTGTTTTGTTAATATGTTTGTAAGCAATATGTTATTGTTTTTAACACTTTCATATAAAGGAGAAATACCTATATTAATATTAGCACGATTATTTAACAGCCATACTACAACATCGATCATGTTATAGCTAGCAGCATAATATAATATAGAACGATTGTCGTTCGTTATGGAGTTAATATCACCATTGTATTTTAGTAATAACTTAAAACGATTAATTAATTCACGAATTATTTTATCCTTATCTACATTTACACTTTGCATTTGATATGCAACGTGAAATGCAGACCGTCCGCTACCTCTAACATTTATATTTGCACCGTTTTGTAGTAAAAATTCAATTATTTTTAAATCGCTCGAAAAGATTGAGCAAGCATTGTACAAAACCGGATTTGAAAATTCATTTTTCCAATTAATATCTGCCCCATATTCCAAAAGAAGTTTTAGCATGTTAATATTACAATGGTGCACCGCATGCTCCATAAGGGGCATTCTACTGTGTTTGATATTTGGATTTGCACCGTGCGAAAGTAAAAATTTAACTATATTGATGTTGTTTAAACATACCGCCACAGACAAAGGTGTCTGGCCGAAATTGTTGCATTTATTAATAGATGCGCCGTACTTAATTAACAAATTTGTAATCTGTAGATTGCCTTCTGCTGCCGAAACATGAAGGGGTGTATCTCCAGATTTATTTTTAATGTTTACGTTCGCACGTTGCAATAAAACACGTATCATTGATATATTTTTATCCATAACTGCATAAAACAACGGAGTCTCGCCTTGATCGTCATGTATATTTAAATTAACACCTCTGGCAATTAGTCGCTTGAGAGCGATGAAATTCGTACTTTTTACAGCACTAAAAACTGCAGATTCTGAAACAAAAGAAAGTTAAATTTATTAGTAATACAAGTATTATTGTGACATAAATGTGATATTTTATGTAGATAAAAATAAGCTTTTATAGTGTACTCGTATATTTTAAATTGTCCAAATACATCTATTTAAATAATTCAATATATTATTCTCAATTAATTTGTTTAACATTTATTAATTAACATTTACATTAGTTTTATTTTTATTATTTTTACAATAGTTTATTTTATTAAATTTGGTTTAATTTTTTCAAAAATAATTCTTTACTACTTTTACAATAATTTTGTATATAAAATGTCCAATTAACACAAATTAATTTAAAATAATATATTAAAGTATGAAAAAACAAACCATTTTATAAATTGAAATATAAAATATTTAAATATTGATTGAAAAATTTTGTTGAATTATTTTCCTTATATATGTTATATATAATTTTATGTATATAGTTTTAATAGTACTTGTTAGGAATAAGGTGAGATTAAAAACATACAAATACAATTAATTATATTAATTTTTAACCATAGTCTATCTATCTAGTTGTTGGACTCTGTATTTTTTTAATATATTACTTTTTATTATAGTTGTCTATTCCTTTATGATTATTTTGGTATTAATAGATTTTAAAACAAAGAACAGTAAAATGCATTCCGTGTGATATTTCATCCTAGGTGTACGTTATTACACAAAACAATTAACGATGATAAAGAATTAATTAAATGTGAGTAATGTATTATTAACTCAAACTCACTATAATACTGTAACACCGAAAAGGATTACAAAAAAAACGTAAGATTGGGACTGAGATGACATTAGAAAATGACGTACAACAAAGCACAAATTATTTTAATTTTTTTAAATTCTATAAATATAATCAAATTGAAGTAAAAATTATGTTTAAAGATATTTTTGACGAGTTGATAAATGATCAATTTAAATAAATAAATGACGAAATTGTAAAATTAAATGACGATCTTAGAGAATTAAACGAAATTGTGCAAAAAGTTGAAAATGAGAAGCAAAAAGATTTGAAAGAAAACGAGGAAAAGACAATGCAATTTTCAGAAATTGAAACAACAAATAATAATATACCAATTGTTTCAAAAGCATAAAAAGAAAGGATATAAATATAGAAAATGAAATTAAAAACAAAGTAGATATTAGCAAACTGAATATTAGAATAGACGACATTAAAACAAAAAACAAAGGTACAGTGGTTAAAAATTTTGATAAAAAGAAATACACAAAACTAAAAAATGAAATTAAAAATAAAATGGGAGATAATGTAAATATTATTGAACCTGCACAAGAAAAAAAGAAATAATTATAGTATAAATATAGTTGGAATTCAAGTTGACCAATTTCATAAAAACGATGACGAGTTGTTGAACGCAATTCTACTACAAAACGAAATTTTGAAAAATGACACTAACTTAAAAATCATGAAACGCATTAAAAGTATAGTAATGAAAATGATAAAAATAATTGGTTAATGATTCTAAATATGTGTTGTGCTGCGTATCAACAGCGTTTGAAGGGATAAATTTTATATATAGGCTGGCAAAGATGTAAAATCTTTGATCAGATAAATATAAGAAGGTGCTTCAATTGCTGGGGATACGGGCATACTCACAAAACTTGTAAAAAGACACTATATGTAATCACTGCGCTGAAAAACATAATGGAAGAGAGTGCAATAACATAAATAAAATTAAAAAATGTATAAATTGTGCAAATCAGAGGACAAAATTTAATTTATTGAACTTAGATGACAACAATGAGGCTAGCGATAGAAATTGTCCACATTATGTAAGAATTTTAAATAAAGTACCAATTATACTGATATAGCAATCAAAAACATTTAGCAATAAGAGGATTATTAAATGCGTAAATCTACAAAGTTTATATAATAAAATTGATGAAATCAGTACTTATTTATTACTAGCACGAATAACAAATTGTATTGAAAATAACGAAATCGAGATTGATGGATATAATATTTTAAGATGTGACGCTGAAAATAAAATTACAGGGGGAGTAATTACCTACATTCGAAAAACATTAAAATACAAATTGTTGTTCGTAGATAAAATAGAAAAAAATTGCTGGTGCGTTGCTGTATGGATAGATAATTTAATCTATAAAGGAAACATACTGATTGTATATCATTCCCCGAGTGCATCTGATAGCATATTTCTCAAATATATGGAAGATATCGGTGATAAATTATTAATAAAAGATGATCGTATAGTAATGGGTGATTCCAGCAGTAATATATTTAGATCGATTAGAATAACGAATCACAATTAACAATTTTTTCTATGAAAAATGCGTGTACAAAAGAAAAAGTTGCAATTTGAATATGCCATAAGTAATAGTCTAAAAATAATTCTCAATGCAAACATTTAACATCTCTACAATCACTAACAAAAATAAAACCTTTAAACGTTTATTAAACGGTTTGATGCACATTTCAAAATTATTCAAACATTTCCTAAATGTTCAAATATTTATTAAACTGTCTACATCATTTTAGGCGAAATATATTGTAACTATTTAATAATCTCACATATAATTAAATTTAAATAAAGTGTACATACATAAAAATTATGGCACTGCTTTGCACTATTGTACACTATTTTATTTTTATTATTACGTATTATATTTATTTAGTATTACGAAATGAACGGAAACCGACAAAAGCGATATGCTGTTTATTTTAATTAATTTTAAACACTTGTTCTAACGACTTACAGAAATGTATAAAAAAAGTGAATATCACCACCTCAAATTCAATGTTGCCAACTTATGTATGCTTACTAAAATGATGTTCGAGATTAAGGTTAAGCAACAACTCATTATAAAAATTATGTCTAATAAGTAAATTATATTCTCCTGTGGTTAGAAATTGAAATGACATTGCAAATTTTATAAAATTAAGGATTGTAACAATATTAAACAAAGATACACTAACTTTGCGGCAATATCAATGTTATTTTACCTTAATGGCGTTTTCGATTTGTTACTCCAAGACCGCTTTGAAATTATATTTATCCTTGTCTATTTTATAGCTTCAGATTGAGATAGTAGTATACTCAGATTGAACTCTGCTATTCATTTTTCATTTCATTTTCATTTCATTTTTACTCTATTGTTATTTCATTTCCATTTAATATTCATTCAACTTTTACTTTAGTATGACATTATTTGAAACGTTTAATTAATATGCTTCTGAGTAAGGCGTACTTCTAACAGACTATTTTCAAATTAGTTTTGAAATTCAATTGAAATAAGAGAGCGCAGCGGCATCTACACCTTATGAATAAAACTACAAAATGTATTTATTAGAAAAAGAAAGTTAAATGAATATCTCTCTTCCTAAATAACTGATGCTAAAAACTTTGGATAAAATGAGATTTGTATAAAATAATATTTGTATAAAATAATAGTGCGGACAAAAAGAGAAATGTATAAACTTTGATTTGGATAAAATTATATTTGTATAAAATAATAGTGTGGATAAAAAGAGAAATGTATAAAATGAGATATGTATAAAATGTATGCACCCCTAGATCCCCAGTAAGCGAAAGTGATTACCGAACGCGGCCAAAGTGGGACATAGGAATATTACTGAAATATTATAGTAATATTTCTGTGTAATATTCATCATTACTATTATATAATATAGAGTGTGTTCCGTATTGTACTGAAAGTACTGCCAAAAATCTGATCTTTGATTGGTCAAAATGCACATTTATACGATATAAATCTAGTTTGTTCTAGTAATTTATTAAACTTAGGTTAGTATTTCTTTACTGCGAGTGCCTTACTTCGTGAGGTGAGGCAGTTTCAGTACACACATACTAACTCATCTTTAGTAAATTTCTAGAACAAACTAGATTTATATCGTATATATGAGCATGTTGGCCAATCAAAGATCAGATTTTTGGCAGTACTTTCAGTACAATGCGGAACACGCCCTATAATAATTTATGATTTTAATTTAGTTATTAACTTTAGTTATTAATTAAAAAGTTCAACTAAAATATATGTTACGTATTTTTCAGTTGCATATACGAGGGGCAAGTAAAAAATAAGGTTCCCACATTTTTTTCAGGGTTAAGGCATTTTTTATTGCAATAAATAAGTACACCATCTGAAAGCTTGTATTTCAAACTATTTTTCTACATAGTCGCCAGATCTTTCAACACATTTTTTCTGACGAGTTATCCACTTCTGAAAACCCGCTTCGAAGAACTCCGCCGCCAGGCCGCCGATGTACTTGGTGACCTCTGTGACGTTTGTGCGTCCTTCGGAGAACTCCCTGCACCATTTGCGGACGTGCTGGACGCTGATGCAAGCTTTGCCATAAACTTCTTCCAACTGTCTATGAATTTCAATAGGTGTAAGCTTCTTCGCGTTTAAAAATCGAATCACTGAACGGATTTCACACCTGGCGGTGACGGCGATTGCGGGCTCCATCGCGGATGGCTGTTAGACTGGCACTAAGCTTCGCCGGATTTCTCCAGGTAGTTGGAATGGAGTGGGGGGAATCAACAATGAAGGCGGTGTTGCCGGATTTCTCCTAGTATCTCGCGCGGCGAGTGTACAGCGTTGGGAACCTTATTTTTTACTTGCCCCTCGTACAGATCGGAGAATGAATAAATAGTTGTTGTTAGCTAAATTCAAATTTAAGATAACGAATAAATTATTACAATATTGCAATGCTTAAATTTAATATAAAAAAGATTTTTATTACGTAAATTTACCTTAGGAATGTTAAAATATATGAAACCGACGAGTTCGGTACAATCGATAATGTTACGCAGAATTTTAAAAAGCAATATTGCATCAGCAGTTTTACGTCTGTTTAGCAGAGAGCACACCATAAAATTAACAGAAATGGTTGAGTAATCATGCTCATTAAAGTTCATTGGTGTATTGTTCAAATAGGCTAATCTACGGAGAAATTTGTGTTGGACGGATTCCAGAATATTAATTTCACTCATTACATGAGGAGACCAAATAGGCGATGCATATTCCAGTATAGGGCGCACAAGAGTATTGTAAAGAATAATATAAGTATTGGGTCTAACAAAAGGTAAGGAACGATTGATAAATCCTAGGACTCGGAGAGCCTTGTTGCTTATGTTAATTATATGTGTTTTGAAATTACCTCTGGTTGAAAATGTCACACCCAAATCCTTAACCTCGTCAAATACTTTCAATGTATCTCCAAATAATTCATACTTGAAATCCAGAATTGAACGCTTAGTTGAGTAATGTAAAATCTTACACTTTTGTGGGTTCAGTGACATGCCATTTTCAAGACACCAATTTCCCAGGGCAGTTAGATCTTGTTGAAGTAAAATAGCTGTTTCAGGACTATCAGTCTTCATGTACAGTTTAGTATCATCAGCGTACATGAGAACATTGCCATTTTTCACACATGACGGGAGATCATTAATAAAAATCAAAAACAAAAGAGGACCCAAATGAGAACCTTGCGGAACACCAGAGGTGGAAAAATATACAGATGACAATTTATCCTCAATTTTTACACAATGATATCTAGAGGCTAAGTAACTAGAAAGTCAACTCAATAG
>JABFQE010000002.1:0-19112 GCA_022816985.1 Scelio sp. ZL-2020 | reverse complement strand
ATGCATCCAATATTATTCTAGCTTAGAAAAATCTAGTTAGGGCACGAATCAATGAGACTGGGTGTACATTTGATTAATGTGATTTCGCAGCCATCTTTATGAACAAGCATAAGGATTTAGCGTCTTTCTTAATTAAAATATTGTGTAAAATAATTAATTTATGTTTGAAGGAGTTTTCGATTCAAATGATATTAAAATATTTACTTCTTACGTCATACGAAATCCAATGATTCCTGCACACTAGGAGGATATTTTATTTATAACAAAAATTGTTTGAAATAAACGCGGTGTCGGATTATAAATACAAATTACTCAATAAAACGACCTTTTTAAGCTTATATACATCTTCTATTGTTTAAGATGGAGCGTTGCTAGTTGAAATTTTATAATTTAAAAGTAAAAATTTATGAATAAAGATTACACTAAATTGTGCGAGAAAGATAGCTGAATCGCGTGCGACACCCCCTTAAGTGTGCACATTTACAAATACAATATTACAATTTATTAGGTTCTTACAGAATTTTATATATTTATAATTATATAAAGATTATTTACAAAAACTGACGTTCCTTTTTATATAAATATTTTTTAATATAAAAAAGATGATTATCAATAACAAGAACCATTTTTGTAAATAATATATTTATTAACTTGATGTCTTTAAGCTTTCTGCATTACCATCAGAACAACTGTTATAAAAATAAAAATTAATTTTAATGTTTAAGATTTGCGTTTCTTAATGTTTTAATAAATTGTTTTATGTATTTTTCATTTTCTTTTATGGTAGATTTTCTGAAAATATAGTACAAAACAGAAATGGCATGTTCATAAAAAACAGTTAAAATTAAAAAAAAAATTGTTCCTATTATTTATAATTTTCATTTTTTTCCTATTATAAAAATGTATTTATTTCTCATGTTTTTCACTTAATGGGTGGTATCTAAAACAATATTTGTGCAAATATATGAAGCAAAATTTTTGAAAATATGATATAAATCTAAGAACCAATTTTTCACTTATTGTTAATTTTATGAAAAAATAAATTTATTCAAATTAAATATTGACAGTGTCAACTACTGTATCATGACAATCAACTATATCATTCTACCACATTATATCTGCTGTAGCAAAATGTTTATGGCATATATATTTTTTGATGTCAAAACAGCAAGATTACCTACAGCTTTTTACCATTTTTCACGTCAGTTTTTATCAACAGGTACAGCAAAATTATGTATTTGGTCAGTATTTGTTTTTTACCCTGAGGTACAATTTTTTAAACAACAAACTGGTATTACAATTTTTCTATTCCTAATGTGTATTTAAACAAGTGTAACATATATCATAACAACAAATTCAGGTTATGTTTTTCTATCATTCGATCGGGTGTGGTGGTGACATCTAGAGGTTTGAAATTTTTTAGGACCCAGAAATAAATTTTCGTGTCACCCCCCTGGTTTAATCACTTACAGAGGACGCGTTCTGTTTTTACTATCAGAATTATTAAAATTACCTGAAAGAAATTATTTTATACCAAATTCTTTTTCTCCTACTCAAATTTATCATTAGTGCCATTGTCTCTAGAATGTATATTATAATGAATACATGTTATACTTAACGTGATTTATCAATACAGTCAAAATATCCACAAATTATATTAACCAAAAATTATTTTATTCTAAACGTCAATTATCATTACCGTGAAATTCAACCAAAAGCATATTATCAAAAGTTCATTTTATATTTCTCGTAATGTGTCAAAACCATCAGAGTTCTCCCAAAACAAATGATCAAAAATTTATTTTATCCCGCTCGTAAATTATAACACTACCGTATTATCAAAAAACCATACTATCATAAACTTATTTAATCCAGATAGTATTCTATCAGTACTGCTAAATTTCCCAAAAATTATGCGAACAAACGCATTTCGGAAACATGTTCAATCTGTCATCACATACAATATCTCTGCAAATTATTTTATACTACACTCATTTTATCCTGCACTTTATTTATCATGCCGTCAAAATACCCAAAAGTCATTTTATCTTAAATTAATTTTATCCTTTATGTTATTTATCATCAACGTTAAACTATCAAAAAATTGTATAATCTCAAACTCATTTACTAACAATGCCAAATTATCATTCCTAGCATATTCAGAAAACAATAAAGTGCAGAATTTCGTTTTATCCTTTACGCAGTTTATCAAGACCCTAAAAGTAACCAAAACTAAATTATCCCAAATTTATTTTCACATACAAGCAAAGTATCATCATCATCATATCATCATAGAGTTATATTATCAAAAACGTATTTTATATAATGCACAAGATATCATTGTCGTTATATTCGTAAAAAATTATATTATCATAAACCCATTTTATCAAACACGCAATTTATCATCTCTGTCAAACGATCACTATATAATGCTTATTTTGTATGTTATGTAACTGGGTGATGTTTTTTATTTGTCTGTTGAAATTTTTGTTTTCGTATAACAGATGGCAGTACTTGTATTTAGTATATGGTTTCTATGCTTTAATTTGTGGCGATTTTTTTCTTCTGTCTTAGGTACAGGCAGTATCGTAACCTTCCAGGTCACTTGGAGGGGAGTATTGTGGCGATGCACTCGCCAAGTCTATATTTTTTGTACCCGTTTACACACTAGTCAACGCATATCAATTTCATGCTACACTCGCAACGACACATGCTAGTGAGATAGAACGTTATTGGCCGAAAGCAACGCACTCGCTAGTAGATCCACCGCCATTTAATGAGCGCAACGGATCCGCTAGTTACGCCGAGCAATATTGGCCATTCCTAATCAGCCAATAAACCACTCGATCATTTAGCCAATGAACGTACTTCGTCATGTTCACTTCGTGCCGTTTTTTTTCTTGGACGATCGCCATTGTCTGCGAAAATTGATACGGCAAAACTTGTTGTTGCGTCCGACCTAATCTAGTCGATTCCGGTCTGAACCACCGGCGAGTAAAGACGTAGAGACAAAATTGCGTAGAGTCACCTGTTTGACCGAATTGAAATAAAAGTAAAAGAAAATAAAAAAATATAATATATAATATATAAAATATAAAGTGATCGAATAAGCAGAAGACACAAAAACTCTAGACAGAACAAGGTGAGGAACGGGGTGCTTCTTTTCTTCTTCTTGGTTGAGCGAGGTAAAGAGGTAAGAAAGTGTCATTCCAAAAACATAACACTGAATCCGACAAAACAAATCTCTCCCCAATAGGGGAAGAGGATAAATACATGCACAACAATAAAAATTTAACAAACAGCAAACTATCATACATGCAAACAGAAAAAAACGAAAACACATTACATTTTAACAAAACCAAAGAGAATAAAATTGCAAACATGACAGACATAAATAAAATTAGAACCAAAGTTATTAAACCACCAAAAAACACATTCGCAGAACCTAACAATAAAGAAAATAAGTTACAAAACTTAAACATTTTAACAAAAAACATTAATAAAAAACATGACCAAATAATAAACAAAGAAAAAAACGCAAACACAAACGATGATGAAATTAACGAACAAACGACAAATAAAAACGAATTACAAAAAACCAATCAAAATAATAACACACAAATACTAAGAAAAAGAACTGCACCAACAAGTGACAGTGACAGTGAAGAAACAAACGACAATGAATTTTACAAAGACAAAAACAATAAACACAAACCGGTTAAAAAAATAAACAAAAACAATGATTACAAAGATATAGAGGAACCAATGAACATAGAAACCAACCAACAACAAGTAAAAAAAAACCACTACATAACATTAACAATACAATGGATTTAAACGAAGAAATGAACACAGAAAAAACACAAAAAAACGAAAATTCAGAGTTAATCGCGGCTACATCATTAATTCAAATGGCAAATAAAAATCAAATTAAAAATCAACAAGAGACAAAAAAGTTCAACAATGAAACACAAAATCAAAAACAAAAACAATGGCTACACAACAATACTAACCAAATCGAAAACACATATAATAAAGACGCAATAGGACCGTTTATAGCGATAATAAAAACAATTAATGAACAGGAAGATCAAAATAAATTACATCCGTTAAAACTAGGCAAAATAATAACAACATTATTTCCAAAGTTAGAAAAAACAATAAAAGTTTTAAACTATAACAAATTCCAAATAAACTTTAAAACAGCTTCAGATGCGAACATTTTTCTACAACAGAATAACTTATTAAAAAAACATAACTTAGTATCCTTCATCCCAAAAAATATACAAACCGCAATAGGTATAATAAAAAATATACCATTAGATATTACTTTAGAAGAAATAGAAGAGAATATAAAATTCTCAATACCCAACATAAAAACACTAACAATAAGGCGAGAAAATAGGAAAGAAAAAATACAACAAAATAGCGAAAAAAACGTAAAATCTGAAGATACAGAAAACCAACCGAACAAAAACACAGAACACAAAACACATTACATACCATCAACAACTATCTCAATTAAAATAAACAACCCTAACCTGCCGGAATATATTTATATATTTGGAATAAGAAAAAAGATAGAAAGGTACTATCCAAAGATAAAAATATGCAACAATTGTTTTAGATCTGGCCATCACGCCAATTTCTGCAAATCAAAAAGCAAATGTTACAAATGCGGGGAAATAAAAGCAAAAAACACACCACATATAGATTGCACAATTAATGAGAACCATAATCCAAAATGTTTCAACTGCTCAGGCAGCCATTGGGCGTCCAATCATAAGTGCCCCATACACAAACTATACATACAAGCGTCGAGACTATCAATTGACAAAAAAATAGATATAAGAACCGCACTACAAAATTTGAAATATGACAACACAATAAACAAAGAGAACATAAATTCGAATTTAAACGAAGAAAACATAGATCTAACAGACACACAAAAATTTCCAACAATAAACAAAGAACCAATTCAAGAGAACATATATAAAGACCACACCTACACACAGTTATCACAAATAGTCAGAAAAAACATACATATACAAAACCCAAAAACGTTAAAAAAACAAACTCTCAACACAACACACATACCAATAAGCCAACACATACAAATAAAAAATACAAAAACAGAGAGCGAACATAACATAAAACACACAAAACAAGAAAACAAACAAAGAAGTAGCACAAACAATCATACAAAACAGGAACCAACACACACGAACAAAATAAATAGCATCATACAAACACTACAATCAGAACAATTAAACATCACAGAATCAGAAATCACCCAAATACTAAAAATAATTGAAAAACATAAAACATATGCAGAACAACAACAATAATTGCAACCCACTTAAGATATTAAGCTGGAACTGCAACGGAATAAGAACAAAATATGATGAAGTCAAATGTTTAATTCAAACGTGCGACATCCTAATGATTCAAGAAACACACTTAAAACACAACAACAAATTTACATTAAAAGGCCATAATATCTTTAGAAAAGACAGAAACACGCCAGGAGGGGGACTGATAACCTTAATTAAAAACAACATACCGACAGAACAAATTAGAGACACAATTCTGAACGAAAACAACATCTTAGAAACTCTAACAATAAAGACTAAAATGAATAATAAAGATACATACATAATAAACATTTACAGAACACCTAAAGAAGACAATAAATTTATACAAAAAAACACTTGGGAAAGATTTTTACAATCTATACCAAAAAATGCCTCAATTGTTATAGCAGGAGATTTCAACACCCACTCTCAAATATGGGGCTCCATATCAAACACCACACTAGGAGAAAACCTAATAGAAAACCTACACGACACAAATTTACTTTTAAATAATCACTATCAACTAACACATTTCCCGAAAAATCTAAACAGCCCTTCAGCCATAGACTTAGTCATAACATCACTTGACATACATCTCATTTCAAACTCATACCCACTCGACTCATTACATGGATCTGACCACAAACCGATCATGACAATTATTCAAAAACAAGTAAACAGAATAACATACGAAAAACACAAAATTAACATCAATAAATTAGACAAGAACACGTTCATAGACTATCTTAAAAAAGAAACGACAACAGAATCTGAGTTTTATAAGTCCCTCACACCGGACCAACAATATCAACAAATAAAAAATATTATAACACAAGCAATAGACAAAGCACTACCACAAAACACATACAGAAACAAAAAGAACAAAAAAGATCAAGTTCAGACAACAACAAAATCCCCAAACATCTGGTGGAACTCAGAATGCGAAAAAGCAAAAAAAAACAGATCAATGGCTGAAAAAATATTCTGTAGGAACCCTAATATAACAAATAAAATACTATTGAACAAATATACCGCGATAGCCAAGAAAACATACAAAAAAACAAAAAAAACAGCATTCATAAACTTTACTGAAACAATTAATTGCAACACACCATCCGGGAAAATATGGAACAAACTAAAAAAATTCTATAACAAAAACATAGACACACAACTAATTTTTAACTCCACAATGAATACCAGCCTTGAAACACAAATAAACGAACTAAAAGAGAAACTTACAAAAACTCCTGAAAAAACGTTACCATTCCCACATAAATCAAAATTCAAAATTAACCCAGAATTAGAAAAACCTATCACAACACAAGAAATGAAATACGCAATAAAAAATTCAAACAAAAATAGCTCCCCTGGAATAGACAAAATATCATACGAACTGATACAACTATTACCAGAAAATATCATATCAAAATTAACAAACACCTACAACAAAATTATAAACTCACACACATTCCCAGAAGACTGGAAAAACTATCTGATATACCTTATACCAAAGAACAAGCTGGGAAAGTTCAGGCCGATAGCATTATCATCATGCTTACTAAAAATACTAGAAAAAATAATAAATAATAGGATTTTGTGGTGGTGCGAGAGAAACCACTACTTCACCCCACAACAAACAGGATTTAGGAAAGGTAGAGCCACTATAGACAACTTGAGCATATTAACAAACAACATAAGAGCAAGTTTTCTCAACAACACATACACAGCAATTTTAACAATAGATATAGAAAGCGCGTTTGACAATGTAAACCCCACAATTCTTACACATAAACTAGCCGAAATCAACATTCCATATAACCTAACGAAACTAATACACAACATAACGAAAAACAGAAATCTAATATTCAAAATTAATGGACAAACTAATGACCCCATAAAAGCAACAAATGGCCTCCCACAAGGAAGCATTCTCTCACCCACACTATTTAATATTTACACAAGAAATTTACAAAAACGACTAAAAAATAAAACAAAATTTTTAGCATACGCGGATGACATAATACTCTATAACACAAACAAAAACTTAGAAACATGCATCGAGAATATAACAAAAGACATCAAAGAAATAATCAACGAATTAAAATTAATAGGATTTCGTATATCAACTGAAAAAACAAAACTAATGATAGCGACTAGAAAAAGAACAGACGTAGAAAATATACAAATAAATATAGACAACATAACAATAAAAACGACCAATTCTTTTAAATATCTAGGCATAACACTAAATTATAAACTAAACTGGACACAAACAATTAAAGATAAAATAAACAAAGCCAATACATACCTAAAAATAATGAAACTACTATGCAAAAAATCATGGGGCGCAGGCCCAAAACTAATGATACAATTCTATAAAGCAACAATCAGAAACTGCCTAGAATACGGATGTCAAATTTTAGACAGATACCAAGCGCAGTTACTAGAAAAAACAGAAATTATACAAAGAAAGAGCATAAAAACAGCCCTAGGTTTGAGGAATTCAACTCCGAACAACGTAGTAACATGTGAGTCGGGAACTCCAAACATGTTGTACAGATTTAACGAACTTACCCGAAATTACTATATTAAAGCAACGACAATTATATCAAACCCAGTAAATGAATCGATCAGAGACTTAAACAAAATCTTGAATGAGAAATTTAAATCACAACCACAAAAAATACAAAACTATTCAAACAACATATATGCTATAAACGCATTTAAATTCATTCAAAACAACATAAACATACAACAAATACACAAAACACCATACCATTCATACTATGACAAACACTACATGTCACATAATATTGCAATCCCATATACTATGACTGACAAAAAAGAAATAGAACAATCACCAAACCCACAACAAACTCTGAACGATATACATGAAAAAAAAGGAATACACTACAGCAAGTACTTTACAGATGGTTCAAAAACAATAAATGATACAGCAATAGCAACACATAACCCAATATCTCAATGGAAACTTGCATACAAAATACAGAAAGAAGCAAGCATCTTCACAGCAGAAGCGTTAGCAATATGGGAAAGCTTAAAACATGTACAAAACACAAGAGACAACAACATCCAAATATACACAGATAGCCTTAGTGTCTTAAAAGCACTCAACAACACAAAATATAACAATAAAAATTCATACATAATAAACAATATCAAACAAATATACGAAGAGATAACAATAAAACAGAACAAATCAATAGAATTTATATGGATACCAAGCCATACAAACATTAAATACAATGAAATAGCAGATGAGCTAGCGAAACAAGCCCTCAATCACAGACAAACAAACAAAAGCAATAAAATACCATTTACAGACTATCTACAATTACCCAAAGAAAGACTAAAACAAGTACAAACTAACTATATTAATAACACATACAAAACAAATAAAAAAGGAGCATGGTACTTTACACATTTTTACAAACAGAAATTCACGATGGACACATGGTACAAAACACTCCCTGACCAAAGACACATAATATCACAAATAATGAGACTCAGAACTAATCACGTCAATTTAAATGAACATCTGAACAACAAAAAAATTACAAACAATGCAATTTGCGAATGTGGCAAATTTAATGAAACACTTTATCATTATTTCTTCGAATGTGAACTTTATACAAAACAAAGACAAATACTCAAAAACAAATACAAAAAACTTAATCAAAGAAATCATGAAACAAACACCACAAATGAAACAGCAACCACAACCACAACAACAACCTCAACCTCAACCACAACAACAACCACAACAACAACCGCAACCACAACAACAACCACAACCACAACAACGATTACAACAATTTAACATGGCCGCATACGAAATAAAAATGAGTGATGCAATCGCTCTAATACCTGTCTATTCTGGAGATTTCGAGGGTGCTTCCTTCTCCGAATTTGCTGCCGGTTGCATAGACGCGAAGAATATTCTGCCTAATAATGCTGAAGCAGTGTTAGTTAAGCTACTCCGAACTCGATTAAAAGGGAATGCTTTGAGAATCGCTAGAGAATCGGGAGGCGAAACAATTGATGGTGTTTTAACAGCTTTGAGACAGAGTCATAAACCCTTAGAAACTCTCAGTGTATTGTGGGGAAAAATAGGGAGACTTTGTCAAGGGAAGAATGAAGGGGTCCAACAATACCTCTATCGTGCTCAGGACTTGGGAAAGGCTATCCTCGAATCAAAAAAAATTAGTAATAATAACAGGGAAATATCTGAAGCTCAGCGGATTGAAATTGGAGAGGAATTAAAGAGAGCTTTTATTCTCGGACTAAAAAGGGAAATTTATATACAGATGGGTAATGAAAATACCCTTAAGTCTGCAGGTGATAGGGCTATTGATATTGAAAGGGAGGTTCACCTCCAGGAAGCATTGAGAGGAATGCATAATCTAGAAATAGTACGATGTACTCTTTGTGAGAAAGAAGGTCATAAAGTTAAAGATTGTTTCTTATTAAAGAAAGCAAAAGTTGGGAAGGAAATTAGCATCTGTCAGCTATGTAAAAAGGATGGGCACGAAGCTCGTGACTGCAGACAATCAAGGAGTTTCTCAAATTCGTGTCAATTATGTAGAAAAACGGGTCATATAGCTCAGGATTGTCGAGTGGGCAAAATCTGCTATAAATGTAAACAACCGGGTCATTTAGCCATCGAATGTAGAGGGGTACAAAAAGTAAATATGGTAACAAACGGAATCAACCTAAATATTGAAAAGTGTCAGATTTGTGATAGGACCGGTCATATCGCAAAAACTTGTTATAAATTTAAGTTCCCTCAGAATCCACAGTATAATATTGAACCCCGGTATCAACCTCCTAATTATAGGAATAAGCAACCTTGGCAAAATGATCGCAGATTTCTAGGGAATAACATGTCAAATGAACAGAATAACCAACAAAATAATAAGCAAGATCAGCCGGGTAAAATAGGTTTTCAGAGAAATAATAATAATAATAGTATAATATGCGGGTACTGTAAGCGAGAAGGACATGCAATTGACAATTGCAGAACACGCAATTATAATAATTCTAGGAGTCAGGAAAACGGGAGAAGCCTCCCCACGAGACAAGGGGAGGCGAGATCAAACCAAGGCATGCAAGCAGAGGCCCTCAACCCATCATCCTCGAATGTCCAGTAAAATTTAACAATATAGATAATGCCCCGACAATTCGCGTAAACACAGGTAAACGACTAGAATTATTACTAGACACTGGCGCTACGCCAAATTTATTAAAACTACAATATGTAAAACCCGAAACATGTATAGATAGAACTGAGATATTAAAATTAAGCGGGATAACTGAAGAAAATATATATACTTTGGGCAAAATAAAAATTGATTTTATGAATATTGAAACCGACTTTCACATTGTCCCAGACGATTTTGTACTAAAGCAAGGTGGATTATTGGGATCAGATTTCTTCGCCACCCACAATGCTAAAATAGATTATAATAATAATTGCCTGACAATAAAAGATCAGGAAATCCCTTTCTCAAGTTGTATGCCAATAAAAATTAAGGCTAGAGAAAGGAAGGTAATATGTGCAAGGATTCAGAAGACCGATTTAACTGTCGGATACTTACCAAAACATGAGTTTAGTAAAGATATTTTTACAGGAGAGGCAATCGTAAGAAATAATAATGGGCGAACATACCTGCCCGTGTATAATTTATCCAATAAGGAAATATCTATTCAAATTCCAATCTTAAAATTAGAAGAAATCGATTATAACGAAATACCAACATCATGCTCATCATCCTCAACATCAACAACTAATAAATCAAAACCCTCAACCTCAACGATTACTACAGCACCGTCATCATCATCATCCTCAATAATAAAATCAGTCGCAACGGTTAATAAAAAGAAATTGTTCGTAAGGTCCTCATCCTCTTCCTCAACTTATAAAAAACTTGCGAATAATGATGTTTCATCAAAACGTATTGCGAGCCGACGGAAAAGAATATTTAAAAAAAAATGTAAATTAATAACCAAGAGTAATCGATGCGAGGAAATTCTGAATTTAATAAAATTAAATCATTTGACTAAAGAAGAAAGGCAGGAAGCCGAACATCTTATTAAACTCAGCGAGAATCAATTTCATTTGCCTGGTGAAAGACTCACCGCTACACAAGAAGTTCAACATGAACTAAACACAATAGACGATAAGCCTATTAATGTTCGACAATATAGATTTCCTCATGTATTAAAAAATGAATTGCAGAAACAAGTACAGGAACTCTACTATAGTGAAATCATTAAAGAATCTAAATCTCCATACAACACTCCTATCTGGATAGTACCAAAGAAACCAGATGCAGAAGAAAATAAGAAATGGAGATTAGTACTAGATTTTAGAAAATTAAACGAAAAAACTGTAGGGGATTCATACCCTATACCAAATATCAAAGAAATTTTTGACAAACTAGGCGGTGCTAAATATTTTAGCATCTTTGATTTAGCTTCTGGATTTCATCAAATAAAAATGAAACCCAGCGACAGCCACAAAACCGCGTTTTCTACCCCTCATGGCCACTATGAATTCGACAGAATGCCATTTGGGCTAAAAAATGCGCCAGCAACATTCCAACGATTAATGGATGTTGTATTATCAGGCTTACAGGATTCTGAATTATTCGTATATATGGATGATATTGTCATATTTGCTAAAAATCTAATGGAACACAGAGAGAAATACTTAAAGTTGATAGATCGATTAAAGGCCGCCAATTTAAAATTACAACCGGACAAGTGTGAATTTTTAAGACGCGAAGTACTATACTTAGGTCATATAATTACCTCGGAAGGAATTAAACCCGATTCAAAGAAAATAGAAGCTATAACTAAGTACCCACAACCAAAGAAAGTAGTGCATATACAACAATTTTTGGGAATGATGGGTTATTATAGAAATTTTATACCCAAATATTCAAACTTAACTAAGCCTTTGACTAGACTTTTAGAAAAAGACAGGGAATTTGTTTGGGGAATTGACCAGCAAAAATCATTTGAATCATTGAAACAAAAATTATGTGAAGCACCAATATTGCAATTTCCTGATTTTGAGGAACCTTTTATATTAACCACGGATGCTTCAGGAGTCGCTATAGGTGGAATTTTAAGTCAGGGTAAAATAGGAAAAGATAGACCGATTTCTTATATTTCGCGTTCATTGAATTCGGCCGAAAGAAATTATAGTACTTACGAAAAGGAAGCGTTGGCTATTGTTTATTGTGTTCACCAATTTCGTCCCTATTTATATGGCAGGAAATTTACCATAGTATCCGATCATAAGCCCTTGTGTTGGATGCGAACCGCTAAAGATCCCACGTCAAGATTAACTAGATGGAGGTTAAGATTGGAGGAGTATGATTTCAATATTGTATATAAAGCGGGAAAGAAAAACGTAAATGCCGACGCACTTTCTCGAAATCCTGTTGATCGAGATATGCTGGACTTGCATATGAATAGCCAGGGAAAGGAAATATATGTAATAAATGAAGTACGACGGTCTGGACGAGCAACAAAACCAACCGAGCAAGGCATACAATATCGGGAAGCAATTAAGAAAAGGAAAGAAAAGGAAAAAATCAAATTCACCAAGAATCAACAAATTGGCCCAACCAATAATGAAGAAGAAAATAATATATCAGGGAAATTGAACAAACCTGAGAATAAGCTAGATAAATGTGAAGAAATTGAACCTCTTATACAGTTCATTAGTTCACCTATAGAAGAAATTGAAAAGGAAATCCCGGATAAGGAAATGAACGAACTAGAGGGAGAAACAAGAGATTCAGAAGTGGAAGAGGAGGATGATGAAACCTCACATATAATTAAAGTTGTAGATGATGTATTAGAAACTAGGGACCCACTTATTTTCCAGAAGGATAATATGATGTTTTTTACAGATATGGCGGGTAAACCGATCGATAATCAAAGTAAAGAATGTTATAGAAAACATGAAATAGATGCCTTTGGCAAAATGTCACCCGGGGAAGTAACATATATTAAAAGAAATAATAAATTTTATTATGGATTATGTGTAATAGACAATTCAAATACCAAGGAAACATGGAAAATTATTAAAACTGCAATTAGAAATGTTGAAAATATTTTGTTGAATCAATCAATAAATACAATTTCATTAGCCAAAATATCAGAAATAAATGAAGTTAGTTGGGAGAAAATTTCTTTTTATATGATGAAACGTTTCAAAGATACGAATATTAAAATAACCATTTGTACAGGTAAAGTTACGTGTCCTTCTTTATCGGAAAGACATAGTATCATAGAAGAATACCATAATAGTCCAGTAGGAGGTCATAAGGGTATAACAAAAACGTATAATCGTATACGTCAAAATTATTTTTGGGAAAGTATGAAAAAGGATATTGAAAACTACATTCAACATTGTTTACCATGTAATATAGAGAAGGTAACAAGGAATAAAACACGTCAACCCATGACGTTGACTGACACTCCAGGTACCGCTTTTGAAAAAGTTGCATTAGATTTAGTAGGGCCACTGCCTCTTACGGACAGAGGTAATAGATATATCTTAACTATGCAAGATTTACTTACTAAGTATTGCATAGCCGTCGCAATACCTGATGCAAGCGCAAGTACCACTGCTGAAGCTTTCGTAAACAATTTTATATGTATATACGGAACCCCTAAAGCTATATTAACAGACCAAGGTAGAAACTTTGTCAGCAAGTTGATAAAGCAAATTGCAAAAAGGTTAAGCATAAAGCAGTACCAGACTACTGCTTTCCACCCCCAAGCTAATGGTTCCTTGGAGCGTACCCACATCGTACTAGTAGAATATTTAAAAATATATATAGAAAAAGATTCAGATTGGGATAAATGGTTAAACCTCAGTATGTTTAGTTACAACACTAGCGTACATGAAGGTACCAAGAAAACTCCCTACGAGTTAGTTTTTGGTAAAGTTGCAACCTTACCTTCAAGTATGCCTTTACCTCCTTTCGAAACACTAAAAACATATGATGACTATTTAATCAACCTTATAGCAAGATTACATAGTTTAAGATCTACTGCTAGAAAGAATCTAATTATGGCTAAGGAAAGATCTAAAAATTATTATGACTTAAAGGTAAAACCACAAACATTTATACCAGGGAACTATGTCTTTTTAAAAAAGGGAATGAAAGAAGGAAAGTTTGGGAGAATATATGAGGGACCGTATAAAATATTAGATGTGTTATATTCTAATAGAATTAATATTTTAGTTAAAAATAAGAATAAAATAGTATCAGCAGATAGATTAAAACACTCCCATATAATGAGTGAATTCATATAATGAGAAAAAGAATTAACATAAATTAAGTTATGTATATATTAACAAGTAAAAAATCGTATTCTTTTTTTAGAGTATTACGCGATCAATCATGGTAAGAATCATTTACGGGTTAATCATCCTATTTATGCAGTCATCCCTTGGTTCAGGATTATTGGGGTATGATTGTAGCGGTGACAAGATTAACATAACTACGATTTCTTTACTGAAGGTAGGACCGTGCGAAATACCGGATGTGAAGGTAAAATCTGAAACCATTAATATAGAATTAATTCAGACTATAGAATTTATGAAAGCACCGGTAATTCAATGTCGCGTTGAAGTACAAAGACATATTACTTTTTGTGGAACGTGGTCGCGCCAGTACAACGTTAAAGGCGGAATAAAGAATTATGAATTAGCAATACCTCTGGATCTTTGTAAGACTATGCATACTACAAAACAGTGGCAATATTCTGGAGATACTCTTATCAATAATCTTAGAATAAATGGAACCATCCAATCGACAATAATTATAGCCGGTGAAGTATATAAGGACGGAAGTTGTACTGGTATACGCACATACAAAGAGGGCGACGAAGAATGGGATTGGGTATTTGTTACAGCGGTATTAAAAATCACATTAAAACAAATTACAGGATCATATAATATGGGTAAAGGAGAATTAATATTACCCTCTGGTACTAAGTGTGCGTTTGAAAAAGGATACTGTATCGACTCTGAGTATGATCATAGTTATTGGGAACCTCATGCGAGGAATACTTGCGATTTCCAACAATACGGGTTGTTATATTCTGGACTAGCTATGAAAATAGAAGATCCAAACGACTTTCAGACACAAACTGTTTACTCTGTGACTTCCTCTGATATGATATTTGGCCTACGGGAAGTGGGAACTATAAGAGTTTGCGGATACGTCTTGAGGAGAACGGAACATCCTAAACTTTTGATTGTCGAAGTCCCTTCTGGGGAACCACTTATTAAAAATAAGGGAATATCAACACAAGATTTAGATATGTTTGCTTATGTGAATTCAAAATTCGTATATGTGGAAAAACACACAAAAGGGCAATTACGTAAAATGTACATGGATATATTGACCCACCAATGCGAATTGGAAAGGCAAATTTTGGAAAATGCGATCGGAAATGCCAAATCTGACCCTGAAGAATTTGCATACACACTCATGAAAAAGCCAGGATATCACGCAGTGATGGAAGGAGAAGTCGCGCATTTGATACAATGCTCTGAAACTTCTGTAGAATTTCGAGATGTGAAGGGATGCTACCAAGAGCTTCCAGTTACTTGGAATGGCGAACCATATTTTTTAACCCCTAAAAATAGAATCTTGGTTAAAAAGGGTAATGAAGTAACCTGTGATCGACTTTTACCTATAATGTATTATTTAAGTAATGCTTGGTTCAAATTGGGCGGTAAAGATACCAAGCCTGAATTCACATTTTCACCCACAGTAGTTCAGCCTATGACAAAAATCACATGGCAGTATAGTAGCCCAGGTAATTTAGCTAACGGCGGTATTTATTCATTCGACGACCTGGAGAGGTTGAGGAACCATCTATTATTTCCTATTGAAAAACCCGCTATGATAAACGAAATGGCACGAGAACTAGCTGGGATGAGATCCTCTGATCAGAAGAGCATGTCGATGAGTAATCTGATGAGTTCTGAAATGATTGAAAAAATCGCTTCTCAAGCTTGGGATAAGTTTTGGAAGGGTGTGATCGGATTTGGAACGGCAAGCGCCGGATTGATAGGTATTTATATGTTATGTAAGATAATTAAATTGATAATAGATACGTTAGTTCACGCTTACGTCCTTCATAACATATACGGTTGGAGTTTACATTTAATCGCGGCTTTGTGGGATTCCATCACCCACCTTTTAATAAATTTGAGTAGGAATCAAGATAAACTTCAAGAAAAAGCAACTAGTAAAAAAGAAGAAGAAATAGCAGATACAATAATTGATATAGAAGAACAGAACCCTATCCCATCTAAGACATCCGATTTTGCGACTACGAAAAATAATGAATATCTTAGTTTCGATCAGTAAAAATTAACCATTAGATATAACACATAGGAATAGGTTCACTAACATCTAAAATAATTTTAGATACCGTACAAGTAGTATTCTTTTTCTATAGTTGTTTGAACCATGAAGTTACCAGATGATGCCATTATGGAGGAATTATATGAAGATGAAGACCCTGTAACAGAAATAGACGGGGTAATACCACAGCATCACCCTCAAACCTATGGTCCTTTGATCCACTATATTTGCTTCACTACGGAAAACGACTATATTTTTATTAATAGAACAACCAGAAATATATGTTGCTATAATTGCTTCCAGAATTTCAGGGGTAGAATAAGAGAAGATTTTATAGCATATAATGGATGGCACAGTATAAAATCAAGTATGAGACCAATAAATTGCCTTTATTGCAATACGATTATTTTACAATATAAATCAGCAATATATTGTCGAGATTGTATTGAGGAGTTTTTAGAAAATAAGGATAAGATAGCTCAAGGTCAAGAGATTGATGTTATTTGTAAATGGTAACGCTCGTGTGAAGGTAAAATTTAGTATATAAAATGTATATGTATATATATAATAATAATAATAAGGAAATGATGAAATGAATATTGTAACGTATTTATGACACTTTTGTTTGAAATTATCATTCTGATATGGTTGTAAACTTTTCCTTGATAAACAATTTCTGTATTCAAAGACCAATTGACTCCTCTTTTTTAACAGAGTAGTTAAATAATTATGAATAGGATCAGAATATTAAACATACATATTTATCAAATTCAAAATAAATCATGCATATAAAATTAAAGCTAAAATAAAAAATTGATATGTATTCAAAATAAGCAAAATATAGGAAACAAAATATTATCTCTAATATATTATAGAACTTACTGTAAGAATTTTATAAAATTTTCCATAGTCGATAACCTTACACCATAATTTAATATATGACGAACTAATTAATGAATTTATATTTCAGAAAAGGCTTAAATATTGTTGGACCAAGTGTAGATTGTCATTATTGATAGATACAATCTGATTGAATTTGAAACTGTGAATTGAAATAAGTAATGTTTTAAAATCTAACATAAATTAGTTAATTAATAAATTTATTAAAAATTAATTTTATAATATAATTTTGTTAATTAATAAAATATAAAAACATATAAATCATACATAAAAACTTTTTAATTATTATTAATCTTAATTAAGGAAAGGTAAAATTCAGTTTCAATAATTACGAACCATCTTCTTCAATTTGCAACTTTGAAGTTAAATACCATCGCTTCAAGATGACATTCGATAGCCAAACAAAATGAATGAGAACAATCGTCTTCGTACATTGAGGAACTAATATAATACATTTTTATCGCCTATTTTATGGTCAACTTTAATAAATTTTTTTTTATTAATAGAATAATAATAATGTTAATTAATAATTTAAATATACAAGTCAAATATAAGATTAATTAGGAAAAAGATTAATACAATAAATTATTTTTATGTTTATAAATTAACAAAACTAACAAATGTTAGCTAACCAAATGTAGTAGAATAACTACCTATATTCATTAAAATTACTAATGAAATAAACATTTTTATTCATTCAAACTCTAGGGTAAATATTAAAAGAAACAAGTTTTGAAATAATCTGATTATCAAGTACTAAACTATACAAATACAAAAGCTAATTATAATATATTAGCAAATATAATTAGAAAATAATTATTTAATTAAGACAAAGTTTTAAAATTGAAAGGAAATAAAGACAATTGGAATACATTACAATTGAAAGGTATTAATAAATATAAGTTTATTAGCAATCATATGGTATCAAAACACTAAAATATAAAATAAAATAATTCTGACATTTTATGTTCATAATTTATATATATTAAGGCTCGAATACTATAATAAATATCTTTTACAATTTTTAAAGAACTTTAAGATGAAATCTTCAACCAAGTAAATGTTATTTCTAGTAATAAAAGAATAATTGTTGATAGCAAATAGGGTAAAATTATAATTTACAGTAGCTAAGAAAGTAAAATACTATTTAATTGTTTATAAACAAATAATTTATAACATTTTTTTTTATGTATTGGAAAATTCCCGGGGAAAAATTCAAAATAAAATGCAAAATTTACAAAATTAAAATGACGAATTTCTTCGAATTAAACGTTTGATTGTTCTAAAAATTATTTATTGTGACAGAAGAATCAAACGAATATTATAGATTATTGTGAACTTCATACTATTGTATCATAATAATATGAAGTAAATATCTTTATGTGAAATTACCGACGTCAAATTTATCAAAAGATACCTAGCGGAGAAA
>JABFQE010000001.1:0-22296 GCA_022816985.1 Scelio sp. ZL-2020 | reverse complement strand
ATATTACGAAATTACAATTCATTTGAGATTCGTTTAAGGACCTAATTCAGTAAACTCTACATTTATTATTAATTATCATTTTAATTATAATTTTTGTTATATCTCTAACTATTTAACTGTGATTAAGAGAGTCGTAGTACTTGAAGTTGAAGAGAAACTGTATTTATAGTACTTTAACCGATTTGTGAATCGCGTCCTAGGTCATTCGATCTTTAAATGCTCTCAACATAGCTGTTCTAAAGTTGAATAAGAAGAAAAATAATGACAATTCATACTTTTTAATAAACACCGATGTTCATGCATAACATATTTTAATTACGTAATAAAATTAATCAATAAAACAATTTAATTGTATATACATATGTATAAAGTTATATAAGTTTTATTCTCTGCAAATGATCGTTTTCTGGAGATTTCTGATCACCAAGTGATGGTTATGAGGATTTTTTGTCGTTTCGAAGAACTCCTCAAAAAAAATAGCAGTAAAAATGTCGAATAATATACATAAATGTTAATAAACATACATACATAAACATAAACAATAGAATACATATTAATCAATATAAATAACAGAAATAATAGAATACATATTATTAAATATATATAACAATAATACAATGACTTTAGAACGAGAATTCTGAATTAATATGTATGCTATTGTTTATGTTTATTTATGTATGTTTATAATTATTGATTACAATAAATTTAGAATACATTCAAAAATATTTAACATAAATTTTAAATTTTAAAATATACCGGTTTTCCTCAATTTATCCTAAAACTGCATCAACTTTTTGAATGAAGCATTGCACATCTATAATCTCAAATTTTCAGAACAGAAAACGGTAAACCTTTTATTTATTTATTTAATTAATTTAACGGGTTTTATACCCTTTTATGCGTTGCTTATTTTGGTAAAGTAACTTATTTATAAAATAAACGCAATGTTTATCATGTAAATCTATTTATGAAATGTCTCCTTTCCATCGTAGTACGGTATGACATGGTTAGATTAGTATTGCCAAAGTTATGTAACTCTAAAATCATCTGTTGGGGAAAACGCCATGAACTTTTTCCTGGACCCTATATACAAGGGGGAAAGAGGAAAGGAGATCGAATTATAAAGTAAACTGTATTAAAATAACGTATAAGTCATTTACGAGATGCGTATATTTTGTCTGCATACTTATATACATACTTAAGTTCTGAAGAGGGAGTATCAAGGAATTACCGATATTACTGATTTTGAAATTACAATTTAATGTGTTTTAATTTTAATTTAAATTTATTTTATACAAAAAAAGGTTATTCTTTCTTCTGATGTATTTTGGTAACCGGAAAAGTTGTTTTGAGGTGTTTTGTTAAAACAATCACTCGATATACAGAATACTGAGTGATTATTATATCTGAATATAGAAAATCATCTATTGATATTATTCAGAAATTTGTAGGTAATAATTAATTATTTTAATAAGACAAGTTTAAAATAGTATTTCTAATATGCCGCACCTTACAGATTAATGCTTTGATTAATCCTTGGGTTAAATGAATGGTTTTTTGGGGGATTGTCTCCAAATTTTTTTATTTACTTCCAAAAGTAGTATTAAACTAATAGTTTTAATGGGACCTTGTTCTTAAATCTAGCTGTAGACATATATTGATAATGTGATAAAATATTAATACAACTTTTTGTAATAATTTATTGATGTTTAATACATTAAAAAATATGAAGAGACTATTATTAAGTTAAACTTAAACAGTTGTAATCTTTATTTGATGCTGAATCCAAGAACGAATATGTTGCACTTTTCTTTCTGGATAAACTAAACCATTTAATATGGCATCATTTATAGCTTCTGCTGAAGGATAAGTACCGCTTTTAATAAATTTAGAAAACTTTTTGTAATAATTTATTGATGTTTAATACATTAAAAAATATGAAGAGACTATTATTAAGTTAAACTTAAACAGTTGTCATCTTTATTTGATGCTGTATCCAAGAACGAATATGTTGCACTTTTCTTTCTGGATAAACTAAACCATTTAATATGGCATCATTTATAGCTTCTGCTGAAGGATAAGTACCGCTTTTAATAAATTTAGAAAACTTTTTCTGAAGTGCTTCTTTTTCTTGCTTAGTAAATCTGTTTCGTGGAGTTAGATCTGAAAATTAAAAATGTTTCTTAGGTGCAGAATGTTTAATTAATACGATTGTAATAAGGAAATAATAATTACTTTTCATGTTCTGCGTTTCTGAGATTCTTTTTTCGCTGTCACTGTCAGAAGATTCTTCTGAAAAAACAAAGAAATGTATTATGCATTTGAGAAGAAAATAATCCTAATAAATTTCTAATTTTACATTTCATATATATGACATAAATCACATTAGGACGTTGAATAGGTTATCGCTGTTTTCAATGAATTTACTATTACCAAAACTGCGTGCATGTAGTTTAAGATGTTAACACGTCTATAAAGAAGTACTGTAAGCAAACTTGAAACTAATTGTATGCCATTTCGTTGAAGTACAAACAGCTTCTTTCCATAGAGTTATAAATGTCGAATTTTGTGCGAAAAAAGTGTATTTTTTCGCACAAAAAAAAATTTTTCGCGATTGTAACATGCAGAGATAGATTTAGAGGCCTCTAAAATAATTATTATAATGTTGAAGATAAAGAACGCTCTGGTGCAACAAAAACTTAGATGACGAAAAATTAGGGCATTAATTAATTAATACTCACGTCCAATGTTACTTGTAAAGTCATTAGGATTTAATGATATAACATTTTTTAAATATTTAAAACAGTTTGAAATATTTAACAATGATTCCAAATTAAGAGCAGTGAATGCGGAGTTGAAATCTACAGACATCGAACAGTTGCTTCAACGGTAGAAAACTAAATGTTTTTTTGCAACGTATCTTAATTGACGATGAAAATTAGATACACTATAATAAAATTAAGCGTAAAAAGTTTTAGGGTAAGCTTTACCATGCATCAGCAATTTCGGCAAAGCTGAATTTCCATGCTTTCTATCACCTGCTCTTCATTTATTGAAATTAGCAATATGGGTAATAAACTGACATATAATAATAAACATTATAAGCTGCTCAAATTAAACGAAATTATCACGAAAAATCACTATTAACTACGTCAATATTACTACGAATATATATACATAATAACCGCTTCACGTGCAGAGATAGGACAAAATAAACTTGCACTGCAATAAATAATAAAGATACTTGAAAACGTATAAATAGAAAGTTCTACATGTCCCACCATATTTATTATTATTTATTACCATATTTATCAGACATTGTTTATTCCCATTCTCATTTATTCCGTACGATGATACGTGATCCAACTGACAGTAGCAGTTGCATTCTTATGAAGATGTCAAAAAGTAGATGTAAACATAGATATTTTGTAATTTTTCGTAAAATTCCGTGAAGCATTTAAAATGCAGCAACAAGAAGTTATTCAACATTCTAATGTATAATAATGTATATAACTATGTATAAGTAGAATATATCTATATTTTGTTTTATTGTAGAACTTCACATCAAATGTAAGATATATCAGCGTAATAATAAAATTAAATTTTAATTATAACATAAAACTGAATTAATATAAAAAGATTTAAAGTAATATAAAAACTTACCCATCCTTTTTCTATTATTTATAAAAGTTTTCGTTGAATTAATATTTCTTATTTTATCATTATTGATATCTTCTAATTCACTTGATTCTTCAACTTCACTAAACTCTTGCTCAGTGTTTGATTTTTCATCGCCTTCTTCTATGTTATTATCGCTTTCTTCTCCATTGTTTTTAACGAACTTGGATTCTTTTGAATTTTTCTTATCATTGCCTAAATTATTTTTTCTCTTTATATGCATTCCCTTACCCTTTCTTAACGCTCCTTCTTGTAAATCATTTAATATACATCCCATTTGAATCAACTCCTCGTTTGCCACTGTTAATCTGTAATATCTTTGGTGAATATCGCGTTCATGGCCCATGTAATTTGCTAAGCTATTAATTTCATCATCATTTAACTTCAAATTACGACATTCAGTTGCAAGATGTTTTCGAAGCTTTGTTCCTGTTAATGTTGAAGGATCCTTAGCTCCACATTTGCTCGCATAATAATTTAATTCCTTACAAGCAGAAAAATGTATATTTTCATTTCCATTAGATGGCATGGCAAATAAATACCGATTATTTTCTGAAATATGAGCATTACTTCGATGATTTATCAAAAGCTGAATACACTCAGCCATGTGATTTGTAATAATAAAAGGTACATTTCTATTTTTCTTTCCACGAACTTCAAAACGAACATGACTTGCAACTAGTTTTTTACCTTGTATAGATAAATCTTTTAATTTTTCATCATTCTCAACAATTCTTTCTTGATTTAGATAATCCTCTATTTCAAGAAGTTCAGTTTCTCCAGCTCTGCGTCGACAGTAAATTTGTATGGATATCAGAGTAGCCTTTGATAAGTTTTTCCAAGTAGAAATATTAAATTCTCGTTTAAGATCTTCATATGCCTTTATACGTTGTTCTTGTACATAATTATATAAACTATTTATATCATCTGAAGTAGGTAATTCTACCTTGTTACGTCTTTGATGCTTCTTTCGTTGTTCATCTACAATTTTATACACTCGTGAATAATACTTAGATTTAAAAACATTATGAAATGCTTCTACTAACTCAAGTGTATCTTTATCTTCTTGAATTGCACACTCTCCTTGTAAAACAATTATTGCAATTTTAATGATTCCGCCAATATGTAATGCATTACTTGGGTTTCGAAACTCGTTGGTGTTCTCAATATATCCAGCAATTTGATGCATCGCCTCAACAAAATGTGAATAATTTCTGGCACGAAACATGTCTTTCAGAGTTGTGATGTTTGGTTCGATTATACGTAATTTTGTTAATAATTTTGCAAGCAGTCTAAGTTTAGATCGTACAATATAATGTTGATGTCTCCGATATTTTTCCGCCAAATGGTTGCCAACTAAAACAATAAGTTCGTCGTGAATAGCTAACCTCGTTATATCGTCATTTTTCATTTTTGGTACAATGTCAAAAGACAATATGTTATTGGCTTTTTCATGAATTCTGCATTCAACTCGAACACCATCGACTATTATAGATTGTCCTTTAATCTTATTCTTTATGGAACACTTATGATGGCGTATATAAGATCTTAATAGAACTGATGAGCAGTGTGGACAAGTAATATAATCTTTAGCTTCATGTTTGGCTTTCTTTTGTTTACGTCTTTTGACAATAAGTTCACAATCTGTTACATCGCGGCTTGTATTATATTTCAAATTACCTTTTTCTCGCAAAACAGCTATAATTTTTTTTCGTTCTTCGCACCCTGTAGGCAACGAAGCAAATTTTTTAACTTCATCTTCAGACCCGTGTAAATGAATTAGATGAGGCACAATCTTGGCAACCTTTTTCAAACAATAAAAACAACCGTATTTTTTCGTCTTTTCATTCGATGTTTTAACGATCATCAGAGAATTATCTTTCCCAGTTTTTTTTATCGCGTTTCGACCTTCTATAGTTGTCGCACAGTTGTTACTTTTTGATGATAAGTTTGAAGACAAAGCTGATGGAACATACGTGTTATCATAATTTTTAAGATGCGAATCATCTGCCACATCTTGACTGTCTGTTGAACCTAGGTCCTTTGTTATATCCTGATCCAAAAATTCATTTTGATCGTTTCTTATATATTTATGATTCACCGATATATATTTTTTTATAGCATCTTTGCTTACACTTATAATATCTGCGTAACCAATGGAAATGTTTCTATGTGGAGTATTATCAGCATCAATATTACCTGAAGATCTTCCAACAAAATTATTTAAAACATTAGAATTGAAAGTGTATGAATTCATCATATGTTCAAGAGAATTATCGGTCGACTCTGGAAATCCCGAATTTGGGAATATGTTTAAATCATCTAAAAAGATTGTATTTTGTCGAGAATCATCCAAATTCGGAACATTCTGCAAGTGTGCGTAGTCAGTATTGTTCGAATTTACTTTACTGTTAAAACTGACTTCATCAAGAGCAAAAGTTTTGTTATTATTTGACAAAAAAACATCATTAACAATTGGCACGTCATCACATAAGCTGTTTAAACTTATTTCATCATTTATTTTTGCTGAAGAATTGGCAATTATTGAGGTACCGCTGTCATCGTTAATGCTACTGATTGAAGGAAAGGGAACATCACAGATTGAATCAGGTCGAATACATGTACTGTTTACAATAGTTCGAGGTTTGATATTATTAACATTACTTCTGCGCTGTGTAACTCGGCAAACTAAAAAGGAATATAAATGCATTACCAATTAACTTTTATAATTAACACAAATATATAATTATAACAAATCGGCTACTGGTGCAAGCAAAACATCAGAATAAGTACATGAAAGGAAATACGTGAGAAAGAAATCTGAAACCAATTCACATTAATTAATTAATTGTTTCAAAATATTGATTATAATATATTTCCAATTTTATTTTCTAGATAATATATTTGGATATGTCATCCTCTAATCGTGTTATTTTCATTTCTTACATTTTTCAAAAATTAACAGCCAATTTTGGTAAATAATTAATTTTTATATATATTTTTTAAAATTAGATTGAAGTTAGTCAATATTTATGTACACATAGATAGTACACAGATATTTTAATGAAAACACTTTAAAATTTTTTTTCAGAAACGTAAAATAATTTATACGGCTCTCAAACATCATTTAATCAATTATTTTTGTTAGCCTTTAGCTGACAAGGTCAGTAAAATTATGAATATATAAGATTATCATTGCAAATACCGCGCGAGTACAAGCTTACCCAGATAGCTGTGCACGTTCACATTGAGGCAAACTCGTGCCTTTAAATGTATTGTGTAAATTTGTCATTATAATTGCGGCAACTCAATCCAAATTATTATTGACTGAAAGTGTAAACCATATAATTTGTGCAATATTTCCGAAAACATAATCTTTATTGTGTCGAAAAAACTACACGAAAATGAGGACGCACCTTGTTGCATTATTTGTGCATATAGTTTCAGACAACTTATGTTGCTTTAATTTATGAAATTTTGCCAATTATGTGAAAAAATTATGATTTACTTAATTAAAAGTTCATTAGTTTCAATGTTAAATGCTTTAAATAAATGTTTTCATTAAATAAATTAGTTTAAAATTAATTCAATTTACATGTCAATGTAATTTTAGATAAATAGATATTTATAATTCAATTGTATTACTTATTTAAATGCATGTTAACTAAATATCTGCGCTATATAATTGAATGAATATTTTTTGCAATTACTTAATATGTGTATAATTAAAATTTAATAAAAAGTTTATAAACTACTTTTATTTTTATTAGAATAATTTGGTTATTTTTATTTGACATAGCGACAAAAACTATGCGACACTGATTCGCGAATCATGTTGTTTCAAACACATATTTAAAAATGCTTTAAAAAATTAATTAAAGATTTTGTTTCTTTAGTTATAATTTTGTATCGTTAAAGCATTATATAGAATTAAGAAATTGATTTATATAATTAATTATATATAATATAATCATATATTGGAGAAACAAAAAGAAATGTCATCACTAGAATTAAGGAACATCAATATAATCTAAATCATAATATTGAAAACGTTATAACCCATCATTTAAATGAAAATAACACACATCAAATAAATTTTGATCATTTTGAAATTTTAGATAATGAAAACAACAATCTAAAAAGAAAATATTCAGAAATGCTTTACATTAAAATGAAAGAAAATACAACCATAAATTTAAAACAAGACTTAGATAACCTTAATTCTAATTATGATAAGATTCTTTTGTTTAATCATAATGTAAATAATCAATCAAATTAATGTTAATAATTAAGCCTATATGAATCCTTATAAAATTCTAATTATATATACACTTATAAACAAAGAAAAAAGAAATAAATAAATAGAAAACCTTATAATTACATAAAAATAAACTATTTGTAATACTTCCAAAATATTATTAATAAATGTAATTAGTTAGACGATACAATAAATATATAATAGTGATATTAATGTAATCTCTGATGAAGAAATAAAATTATTTCGAAACGTTAAAATGGTTAAATTCTTTCATTTAGTCCTTAAATAAATTGACGAATATACACACAAATAAATTAAAATTAAAGGACAATAAAATCAAACTTATATTTATAAATGTTTTTCAAGAACTAAAACGTTTCATTAATTTTTTCAATCATTTTTAAATATATGTTTGGAACACGATTTGCGAATCAGTCACGCTCGTAAGTCCCCATTGTTGATATATTATGAAATTGAAATTATTATCAGTAACTTTAATTGTATTACAATATATCAATTTATTAAGACTAATTTGAATAAATTTATTAATGCGTTTTTTGCATGTTGATTAGGGGCTTGATTCTTGAAAGTGTTTCATGCGATGCAACGCGAAAAGTGTTACACATTAGAACTGGCAACGTTGGTTACTAGTCTAATAACGTTTCCGATTGACTACGAAAACGCTATTAGACTAATAACCAACGTTACCAGTTCTAATGCGCAACACTTTTCGCGTTTCATCGCATGAATCACTTTCAAGAATCAAACCCTAGGATTTTATTTAGACAATAAGACAATTTTATTTGCAAGATTAAATAACATAACCATTTTTAATTTATTTATAACTGTAATAAAACTTTTACATAATTTTAACCTTTATATATTTATCGTTGTAATTTTATTTTGAACATCATCCATGCCTATGTATAGATACTATTTTTGTATACTTCATTGTTGACGATATTTTGTATATAATCCCTTAAGAGGATGACAAACTGGATCTTGTTCCTGCATTACCGACATTCGTACTGCTTCTCACATTATATTAAATATTTTAATAATTACGCAATATATAGAAATATACATACACGGAAAAGAAAAGTTCATATAATATTTACAATACTTTAAAGTAAATGTGGGATATACTTGCATCCTTGAAAAAATTACAATACTATTATTGTAATAAGCAATATATAATCTGCGCAGTAGACTTTCTGCGCATCAACTATGAATGCGCAGTACTTAACTGCGCAGATTATTACAAGAATAGTATTGTAACTTTTTCAAGAATGCAAGTATATCCCACATTTACTTTAAAGTATTGTAAATATTATATGAACTTTTCTTTCCGTGTAGCAGATATTGATTCTTTATTAAATTTCCTATAATATAGCTTACATTAATTTATTGTTTAATGAATTTATGAATATAAAAACTTGGTTCTCGTTTTGAATATATTTTCTTTGTTCAAAAAGTGTAGATTAAAAACGAAAAACAATTTTACATACATTTTAGAAAGTTAAAAGTGAAACCATTTGCACCAAATTAAACATAAGTTGATAAAGAATCGATATCTGCTTGTTAAAAGATAAAGCAATTTATAATTTTATTATAATTTGCATAAGAAATTTATTTTTTGGTTAGGTCAACTCAGAGTTCAATATCGAGTTTGACATCCTCTTAAAGTAAATTAGAATATATGACAAACATTTTTAGTGCATTTCATCCAGAAATTTATTTCATTTATTAATTTAAACGAGATATTAATATCAACTTTCACAATAAAATTAATACAACTTAATGAGATTATTGAAACAGATTTATATCATAAACTAACATATTCTGAACATGTATTTATTTAACTTCCTTGAAATACGTATTAAATTTAATCCATTTCATTAAAAAATTTGAATAAAACAGATTAAGAATTTGTGAAATATATTTATCACATATTTTTCACATTTGACTGTAAATTTTAGGGAAATTTATTGTCGCAAATATTTCGTTAATTATTTGTTATATTTGAGCAAATATATTAATCATATAACCTCACATTCATTACAAACAAGTTATGCAATATTTTTGTATTTGTCAAAATATATGTTCTTAACTTTTTGTCGACAAATCTTTAGACAAATGAGGACGCACCTTGCTGCAAATTTTGTACAAATACCTGAAATGTAATTATACATATTTGCGAAATGTTTGTCATTTTGCTATCTGGGTTATAAGCTCCACTTGATAAATTTATATCTAAATATGCATTTGGGTACATAATACCACATATATTTTATGTTAATAGATATAATAAGCAAAAAAATGTCTAAAAACTATGTATTTAAGATCACAAAAATATTTTATATTTCTGAGGAATAAAACATAGAATGACATTTACAGAAACGGAATTGGCAAAACTTAAGTCCGCTTTTGTCCATGGCTAACCCTAAGAAATTTTTATTAATCGATTCGATAATTAAGTTAGTTTTTAAAACAGCCATAACTAATCGCGCAAAAGTCCCACATCCCCAAATGTGTCTTTCTATCTATTTACCTTTTTTTTTAAGTAACGAGGGAAGTTCCTCTTCAACAGTTTTTCTTCTATCTCCATAGTCATACGTAATTTCATCTTCTGGATAAATATCTTCACTAGCCACAAAGAATAGCCGTGGCTTTTCATAAACTTTTATCACTTTAGGTTTAAGATTACCTTTGAACGAATGGTTTATGAATCTCCCTAAGTCATTTGATTCATTAGTACCATCTATGCTAAAAGTCAATAATTAAATTTAATATCAACACTTTAATACCGACATTATTAAATCCTTATAGTAAATTGTCCATCATAATAGGTAATATGTTATTTGGAAATAAATCGTTTCACGTGCAATAATTAGACATATCATATGTAATATACTATTGTAAAAATAATAAGATATTTTTGAATATTATTAATAATAATTTATATATATTTAATAATTTAAAGTCAGAAAATTTATTTTAAAATAGCATTAAATTAAATAATAGCCCAATTAAATTTTTTAAAATTTATATTGAATATAATCATGTACAACCGAAATATTATTGTCATTCAATTATTTGCAATTTTTGTCTAAACAAGAACGAAGCCGAATTAATTATTTGTTATTTTACTTTAATTTATATTTACACAATATTCAGTTAGTGAAATTTATTTGTAATGTGAATGTATGTATCTGATAAAAGCCTTACATCTTAGTCCAAAACTTAGTAATTAATAATTAGCCCAAAAATTAATAATGCATTGTATAAAATGTAGGTACATTACTTTGTTCTATATTTAAAAAAATGCAAATAATACTTTATAATTTTTTTCCAATTTTGTTATTAGTATTTTATAATTATGATAGTTTTAAATAAAAACAATGAAGAATGATATACTATTTCATAAATTCTATTTGTATCATTTTTAAAATATTTTAGTACATACAATATATCTAAAAAATAGTTTAAGAATTGAATAATTAAAACATTAATTAAATTTTCTATTTTTATGAAATGTTTTGTTTGTTTTTAATACATTAATATGATACATGCATAATAATTTTAAAAAAGGAATCGTAACATACTAATTTTCTTTGGCTTCAAAAAAAATTTTTTTTTTGTTTTTTTAATAGTACATTTTATATCATATATGTAATTATTATATTAAAACAATTTATTTATAAATAATATATTAAATCTAAAGTTTGATCAATTTAATATCATCAAATCCAACAAAATAAATTTAATTTCTTTAAGTATTGCAATGCAACAATTGCTGATAAAGATAGTATTAGAATATTATAATGTATGACATTTGTTAAATTTCAATCAAATTTAATATCGAATAACACTAGATTCTTACCAATATTGTTTTCCGTTATACGGAAAATAAAATAAATAGCAACCTTTGTGAGGTTTTTTTGAATAAATCAATTCTCGATATTCTGCGGTTTTTGACTCAATTAAGTCTCCATTATAATTGACTACGAAATCGTGCTTTTCAAAATGCTTCGTAGCCTTAACACCATACCCCTTTTCTCCATAGTAGACTTTCTATATATAAAAATTAATATGTTGATGAAATAATTTTAATTTTGTAAATTGAAAAACATTGAAGAACATAATTTATGTTGATGTGAATTGTCAAAAATTGTAATAATTTCAAATTTTGTTTTGTTTTGAAATATTAGAAATTTTCTTGTTTATGAATATAATATGTATCAATTTAAAAATATATTTTATATATTAAACAAAATAAAAACAAGTAAAAATAAATCAAGGTAAACACGAGTAACAGTGCGAAACTTAAATATATAAAGTTTAAGTAATAATTTATTTGTTCTTCGGATAGGTTATGGTGCTATACAGTACGCTTTTTGAGTTTTTTTTAAATTCAAATTACTTTTTTAACACAGAGCGTTCATATGAACCAGGAACGTATTTATCTGGTTCAATCTCAAAACTATTAGTTTCACTACAATTTTTTTGAAGAGCTCCTCAAAACGACAAAACTTCCTTAAAAGAACCAAGTTACTGGTCAAAAAAACTACGCAGCTGTTCGTTTCCTCAAAACAACCAGCTTAGTTTATTCATTTTCATACATTATATTTGTCGTTAATTTCTAAATATTTACATATATTATAAATAAATAATAACATATATATTATAATAAATAAAATTTATTACCTATGTGATTATGATCTAAAAAAACATCTAGTAAATTTAATCTAGAACATTTTAAACTAAAAAAAATGTATTGTAATGTCTACATAAATTAATATTAAATTAAATAATAGTATAAATAAGGCGAATTGTTTTATTAAGTATCAAGTTTATTAAGTTTCACTTCTAAAGAAATAAACGTAACTAATAATATAACTTACAGTTTAGTTTGTTATATTTAATTTACTTAAGTAATTGTAATTAAAAACGTTCCAAACAATTTTAATTAAATAACTATATTTTATAACACGAAAAGTAATAGTTTTTCTTATGGGATTGGACAAAAGGCGTTTTTTGTGGCATCACAAGCCACCAAGAACTACTTATATAAAAAAAAACTCCTCAAAACAACCACTTCGAATATTAAAATCTCCTTAAAACAACCACTTTGTATATTAGAAATTCGAACCAGTAACGTATGGTTCAACCAGTGTATACGGTCCTGGTTTACACCAAAGAAATGATCTGAATTTAAACTTTGCAAACAATGTTATTATTAGGTTTTACTAATTCTAATATAATTAAAATATGGTATAAAATTTATAATTTGTTTTAAAAATAATTATAAAACTTAGAAGTTCATTGGTAATCTTATTACTTATTTATATTTCAATAAAGCTAAAGAAAATGATGTAATTATTTATAAAATTATAAAAAATTGTTATTAAATAATATTTTAATTAAAATGTTCATTAATTAATATAAAAATAGAAATTCTGTTAACTATGTTGCTGTCCCTCGTTTCTGTTTTGCTTTATTCAGAAATAAAATGATTTAATTAAAAATAATTTAAGATAATTCAAGACAATAAGGAAGTCTAACGCAGGATTAAATAACTATGATGAACTATGCCTAAATTCTATAAAAATATATGACCTTGCATGAATCATGCATTCTATATGCATGATGAAACTATGCATAACTTATGCAAATTGCAATTTTAGATTTCACGTTAATATTTTGTATGCAAAATTTTAGGTTAGTTAAAATTAAACCTGCAATCCATCCTCGCAATTCATTAAAATTTCGGTAATATATGGAGTTTGGTAAATTCGTCGTTTTCTGCGCGGTCTCTCCATTCTATGAAAAAACAATTTCTAATTAAATATTAAAAAAGCATTTAATTAATTATTAACATGTAGTAATAATACTTACTTGAAATCAACCTTTATTTATAGGCAATTTATAAATATTTAACAATTTTTATTTATAAACAATTTAACGGCGTCCAACGATTTGATGCCTTAAGAACTTAAAGAATATCAGAGAGTATAAACCCTCACAAGCCTAATGGGTTACATTTTTCGATTTTTAACGGTGCCCCCTGGTTTTGTAACCAATAATTAAAATCGCGTAGCGGCAGATTTAAACCGTAATATTATTAATATTTATTGTACTTTCATATTGTATAAGGTATATATAGGTTATCCCTGTCAAAAAATACTATTAGATACCAATAGGACTATTTCTATAAGTATCTAATGCGGTTTCAGTCCATAGTTTGACGACTTTTCCATTATATTTGTTCACCTAAATCTAGTTCTATGTGTAAATATAGAAATATGAAAAATATAAAAAATATGAAATGTAAAATTTCAATAATTTTTTTTACGATTTTTCAGTCAAAAATTATTTTTGACTGAAAAATCGTAGAGCTCATTAAACTTTAATATTTTTATTTAAAATGTATATTTATGCGATTAAATCAATTGTCCTGTAACTACAGAATTTAGTTCTGGTCAGAATTTTGAATAAACATTTGTTAAAATAATTTTACTTTTAAAAAACCCTAATTCTTTAGACAAACGATTGAGGCATGACCTTAATCTTGCTTTTAATCGGTTAAAACCAAGGGAAAAGTTCACGAAATCCTTAAATCATTCTTAAATGTCGATTTCCTTAAATGTGAAAACTGGCAACACTGGTTCTTATGATTTATAATACTCATATATTTCTCAATCTTTATTTAAGTATATATTTATAGCCATGAATAATGATTTAGTTAAACTTTTGTTTTTTATATTTGTAGTTTGTAACTATATGAATATTATAAATCATAAAAATCATTGTTGCCAGTTTTCACATTTAAGGAAATCGACATTTAAGAATGATTTAATGATTTCGTGAATTGCTCCCCTGGGGAGTGAAACTTTCAGTGTGCGTTCCGTATTGTACTGAAAGTACTGCCAAAAATCTGATCTTTGATTGGTCAAAATACACATTTATACGATATAAATCTAGTTTGTTCTAGTAATTTATTAAACTTAGGTTAGTATTTCTTTACTTCGAGTGCCTTACTTCGTGAGGTGAGGCAGTTCAGTACACACATACTAACTCATCTTTAGTAAATTTCTAGAATAAACTAGATTTATATCGTATATATGCGCATGTTGACCAATCAAAGATCAGATTTTTGGCAGTACTTTCAGTACAATGCGGAACACGCCCTTTGTATTTCGAGCATAGATTTTATTTATTCTTTTAAAAGATGGATCTGTAGGTGACGCTGCTATACATAGCATCAAAATTGTAAAACTTAAACTTATGAAAAGACAATTTGATGAAACCATTATTATATTATTATTAGCGTTTTCGATTGACTACTCTGTTCCCGGGCAGAGTAAGTTTCTCTTTGTTTGATTGGCTAATTCTATTATTTATTCAATACGATTCCTGAATTAACCAATCAATCTAAGAGAAATTTACTCTGCCCCCGAACAGAGTAGTTAATCGAAAACGCTATATGTCATGTTTAGTATATAAATCATACGATAATTATAACTCTAGTCTACTGTATTCTGTCAACAACAACATCAAATACAAATGTGGTTCTGATACTCCTATTCGTGATGCTATGTACACCCAACGGCCTTAGAAGCTACCCATGCTATATATCTTTTCACTCTATTACTCTCATAATAGTTGTGTTTAAAACAATGAAAGAAACAGGCGAACGAATTAACGCCGGTGGGTGTACACCCAGTCTCGTTAATTCGTCCATCACTAGATTATTAGTGAAAAGTAAATATGTTACTAATAGAAGCACGTGAGGCTCAAATAAATATTCAAAATACTGCTTTGCTGTTGAGCCACGATTTTGAACCGTTTTTGATCCGCACTAGCTTCTATTTTCAACATATTTACTTTTAACTAGCAGCCTAGTGATGGACGAATTAAAGAGACTAGGTGTACACCAGGGGTGCTATTCACGAAAATTTTTAAACACAAAATTCTTAAAGTTGAAACATGGCAACACTGAGCAATAGGATCAATGAATTTTCAATTTGTATCAGTGTATTTAATTATTTATTAAATACATTGTTGAATACATTATTTATTGTTTTTAAACAATATATTTGAATATTACTGTTAATGAATTAAAGATAAGGCGAGATATTAAATATTGTCCAATGTTGTCATATCTCAACTTTAAGAATTTTGTGTATAAGAATTTTCGTGAATAGCACCCATGGTGTAATTAACAAGGTGTCGCATTCCCGGAGTTGCGCAGTCGTTAAAGCGGCTAACCAATAGCGCGTGTGTACCTAAATCTCAAATCAAGATGGCGGATAATGCTATCAGATAACTATATGCTTTGGTCGTGTGAAATAATTTATAAAGAAAACTTGTCTTTCATTAGTCGCAATTAAATTCAATTTAATATAATTACTACATTCGTATTTAACCCTTTCTCGGTATATTCGATTGACACGTCACGCCTCTCAGTCACACATTCAAAAACGCACCATAGTATATAAACAAAGTAAAACAATTATTCTATTATTTAAAATACATATTTCTTATGAATGATCTTACTTCGGTGTTTTTGTGATTACATCATCACTATTATTATATACTTCGCAATTGTCTTTTTCTTCCTGTTTTATTTTTAGTTGTATCATTTTCACTCTTAATTTTTCTATTAACCATTTTGAAAATGTCAGTAATTGGTTAGATTGTCAAATTAGTGACAATGCCTACATGAACTTGCTGTGATTGGCTAACACACACAAGTAAAGTTAGCGCCTCACTTATAGATGATTCGCGACTTTCACCGGGAGAGTGTTAAATTCATGTTGTATCCATCTTACAATTCAAAATTCGAAATATAAATTGATTCTCGGTTACTGGGTAAAAATATTTGATCAGTTTAAATCAAAATATCTTAACATAATTTTACCAATATAGTAACACGTAAATGTAAAGCATATGTCGTTAGATTATAATTGAAATAAAAGGTTATTTCATTATTTTTGTTGAAAAGTTAATTAATTAAAAATTAATTCATAAAGAAATCATAACTAAAACTACTAACGACACTGTTCGTGTCATTAATGTATTTAAACAAAGTTATATTTTGATTTCAAATTATGGTATATTTGATTTAAAAATACTGTAATATTTTTACAAATGACTTAAATTAAAATTGTAGTATAAAAACATTAATGAAAATAAAATTTAAGTGTATATATAAAAAAATAAGTTTTGAACTACAATTTTCAAAAATTTTACTTTAATTTTTTAATTTTTTTTTTAATTTTTCATGTCATGGCATTGAATGTCAATATTCGTATTTTTCATTATTGAAACCATTATTATTGTTAAGTAAAATCAAAAATTAAATTTTCCAACATAATCTATAATATTTAAAAAGCAGCTATTGAAATCTTGCATTGCTGCTTTTAATTTTCTTTAATTTTTTTCCAAACAACATTTTGTTATATTTTTTACTAAAAAAAACGAACCATGAAGAATTAAATAAAATAACTCGTCTATATATTTTGATGTATAATTTATGTACTATCTACAAAAATTTAGATAATAGAAAAGTTAAAATTTTCTAATATTTTATATTTATACAAAAAATTATATCGAGACTTAAGCGTGGTAAATCAATTATGTCTACAATACATATATAATTTGATCTATTTACTTAAACAACTTATCTTTAATAATTCAGATATATATATATATATAATGATTTAATATGAACAAACAGTTCAAGAAACTTAGTAAAAAATGCAAGACAAATCATTTTTCATGATTTCATCGTTATAAAACTATTTGAATGTCCCGCTTTCAATAGGATTTAGGTACAAATCCGCTATTGGCTATCGTATAGCCAATGACAATTGACGTGCGCAATGCGACACCTTCTTAATTACAACATGGTTAAAACCATCGTTGGAAATAATAAATAACTTTTTCGCAAATTATGTTGGAGTTTTTGAAGAAACGCGATAAAAATTTTAACGCTTTTATTGTTTTCTATTGGTTTTAGTTTGCTGGGATGTTACATCATTTGTGTGGAATTTGTTAAAAATGCGAGTCACTTTTTCGACATGAACCAGAAACGTAATCACAGGGTTCAACCTCTAAACGACCAGTTGTTACACAATTTTTTTGAGAAATTTTTCGAAACGATCAAGCCTCCTCAATAGAACAAGTTCACAGATAAAAAATCTCCTCAAAACGACCAACTGCGGAGTTTAGAAGTCTCTGTTTCCTAAACATATAACATAAAAATTGCTGATAAATTAAACACAAAATTATATTTGTACTGATATTCTCTATTTAAGACGCCAATGACGTTTCGATAAAGTTCTATTATCCGATCAATTACCATATTACATATATTGAAAAGTTAGGTATTATATTAATAAATGAGCACGGACAGTAGATAATTGCAGGGCCCTGATTTCATAGAGAAAATATATAGATAGAGTAGGCAAGTAGGCCGATTTGATACAACAATGATAAAAAAAAAAAGAGAATAAGGAGATAAGTAAGATCCTTTCTTACGGCTCATGCGTAATATTACTTATGGCGTATTCGAAAAGTAATTAACTGTCACGGAGAACAAATTTTGTCTCTCTTTAACCTATTTAGAGTAAACACAACAAAGGAGATAGATTCACGTTCACCGTGACAGTTAACTACTTTTCGAATACGCCATTAGTTTCAGAGAAAGTTGTATACGTTGTAAATTAAGTAATGTGTTTTTTGGGAAAAAAATCATAATAAATACATATTTTATTTATTTATTAGTTATTATTGAAATAACAAAACCATGACAACCCAGTAAACGAGAAAATATAGAAAAATTTTAGGAATTTTAATAATCCATAAAGTTTTAATTCAGTTTTGCCTAAATCTGAATTAAATTGTATACGCATAAATTTATTTTCTATAAGTTATATGCTTTTATAATAGAAAAATCGTACAATCTTAAAATATTTTTATAAATTTTAAAAAGTTTTAAAACCTATACACATGATTAGAATAAAATGTATGTTGAAACTTATAGAAACTTATAATATGAATACTTAAACCAAATAGAATGAAATGGAGCAAATTATTGGTTCAAACATCATCTCAATAAATTATTATACATAGTTCTTCTATATCGTGTATGAACTTTTAAAATATTCTGACATTTTAAAATGTTATAACATTTGGAGGAAAATGGTTTGAAAATATTTTAAAATATACTTAATTTAATATGTTTTAATGCAGGATTCACGACAATACAGTATTTGGTCATTATTTCTAAAAGTTTTTATAATTTCTCGTTTACTGGGAAAGCGTGTTGTTGTTTTACGTAGCAACCAATGATCGTCGAGTTAGAGAGAAACAGAGAGGACCTCCCGATCTTCTCTCACTTTTTACCAACGTTGGTTTTTCACTTACAGGCGATCTTTCGCTTGTCTACTCAATCTATATTATATCTATGCCTGATTTACGCTTAGGCTTACGTAAGAAAATTGCTCGCTAGAAAAAATGGCAACACTATATGCATAGGTTTACGAGTTTTCAATTTTCATATTAATTATATTATAAGTGATAAAAATGTAATATTATACCATTGCAATTATAATATTACAATATTATAATTGCAATAGTAAAGTTTGGTAAAATTTGGGCTTCTGGCATTAAATTTCAAATTGTCAGTTAGGGCCAGTGTTGCCAGAAATTCTACCGCTAACGCAATCGTATATGTAAGGGACCTCGTTCGATTGTTTCCGAACGCCGAGGTCGAGCGAACGTGGACCGTCTCGATTTTACACACACATAGGGTGCTTTCGAGCTTGCTCCTAGGAGACTCCTAGGAGGAATCCTATTGGTTCTACAGTCGTAGTACAACTAGATCCTAACTAATGAACCAATAGGATTCCTCCTAGAAGTCTTGTAGGAGCACGCAAATAGGAAAAAGCCACAATCCGTCGTGTTCCGTATTCGGACACTCGGAATTCTCGATGCGAGGCGAACGCGGACCGTCGCCATTTACGCATACAAATAGCAGCCACTATTATTAGTGAGGGTCCTCGATACACATACAGAATAATACAGTATCATCACGTAAATATGATGTCTCTTTTCAAAGTACAGTCATATCTTCTTGCCCAACGTTTAGAGGAATAATTTTATGGTGAATGCCATTTCATTAGTTGCTTATGATAAATGCAGTTTGCAAAATAAGAGGATCAGTACTATGACAAAGAAATACTATAATTAGTATATTTATTAAATTTAAATATTTCATTTAAATAAACATTGAACGGTGTATGAAACGGTGTAAAATTTGTATATGAAAACCTTTTTTTTTTATTACAAAGTTTATTATAAATAAAGCTTTGAAAATTATTAATAAGTGTTACTTTATGTGCGGCCAGACAAAAAATATTAAATTTATATTGGCCCGTTGATTAAAAAGGTTGCTCACCCTTGACATATTATATTAAATATTATATGAATATTATATTAATTTCATTTTCTGTAATTATAGTAGTCGTTACATGAAACCTTTTCAAAATATTCACTTTACTAACAACGATCTTGAAGATTTCGTTTAAATAATATAGTTCTTTCAATGAATCAGTTAATAAATTACCACTGTTTTCAGAACAGTCGCATAATGAAATTCATTGAATTGATATAATTTATAATTATTTTTAACTATATACACCCACTGGCGTTAATTCGTTCCCCTATTTCTTATATTGTCTTAAATACAACTAATGTGAGAGTAACAGAGTGAAAAGATATATAGTACGGGTAGCTTTAAAGAGCAAGGTACTGACATTAGTTTTCATTTGGAGAATGTCATTAATTGCAGAAATAAAAAATTCCCAATCTGTGCTAGTCTGAAACTTGGAACTCGTTTATTTATTGTATTTTTAAAACGAGTTCCAAGTTTTAGACTAGCACAGATTGTGAATGTTTTATTTCTGCAATTAATGACATTCTCCCAATGACAATGCTCTTTTTATAAAATTATTTATTTACACAAAATTAATTTAAATAACACTGCATAGTGCGAGAGTGACAGATAAACCCCTCTAATACATGCTCTTAACTACAACTATTATGAGAATAACAGAGTGAAAAGATACACAGTATGGGTAGCTTTTAACGCCGGTGGGTGTACATTATCTTCAAATGTTTTTTCTCTTTTTTTTTTAAATTACTATTTTGTCGGAATTTTTTTTCACACATATTAATTTTTAAGTCAACGTTTTCTCAAATTGAATTCGTGTAATCATTATACTTAAAAAGGGTGTTTCGAGAATAATTTTTTCCGCACATTTTCGCATATTATATAATTAGATGAACTCATTACATAATTTATTAGAGTAGCTTCTTCTAAAAACCATTTTAAAACAAGAATTTCACTCCATTTTGGAGGTCTTCCTGAAAACGACCGTTTGAAGCAACTCCTGAATTTATTACAGCGGTTTTTTCGAGGAATTTCCTAAAAATATCCCTTTTACTAATACTATTACTTTAACATAACACAGGAAGTTCAAATTCTTGAATTTGAAGCGGCTACCTCTAGCCACTTTAAGACTTTAGAACGAGAATTCTGAATTAATATGATCCTCGTTGAGTATATTAAATATATAAATTCATTGAAATAGTCGTTTCAAGGAATACTTTGAAGAAAATACTAGTAAAACGGATGTTTTAAGGAATTTCCTTAAAAAATTGCTCTAATGTACAATGCAATGAGTTGTTTTAATTATCAATAATGCATAAATTCAATAATAATTAGTTTCTAAATAAACATGTAAAGTATATTAAATTTATGGACTTCTCCATATGATTGGTGTGAGATTGTTTTTCACGCCAAGTAACTTTTTAATGATTTCGTGTGCTTTGGAGAAGTGGCTAAGAAAATATCATTATATCGGTTATGATTAAAAGTGTTGTTATAAGAATCACATAAATAAAATATAATAAATTCTTATTTAATGTAAATTAACTAATGAAATGCGATTACATTACACTCAAAATAATTACAATTAAAATATATTATGCACGAACATCGGTGTTTATTAAAAAGTATGTGTTATCATTATTTTTCTTCGTATACAACTTTAGAATAGCTGTGTCGAGAGCCGTTAAAGATCGAATTATCTAGACCGCGATTCACAAATCGGTTAAAGAATTATAAATACAGTTTCTCTTCAACTTCAAGTACTATGACTCCCTTAATCACAGTTAAATAGTTAGAGATATAACAAAAATTATAATTAAAATGATAATTAATAATAAATGTAGAGTTTACTGAATTAGGTCCTTAAACGAATCTCAAATGAATTGTAATTTCGTAATAT